>CATIWR010464008.1:0-26357 GCA_949677035.1 Omphalea diandra | reverse complement strand
GATTATGTTCTATTACATGTATATATGATTGAATTGTTACATGTTACGTGGAAATAATATGATTATGTTCTATTACATGTATATATGATTGAATTGTTACATGTTACATGGGAATACAGGCTAAGTGAGAATTAAATGCTCCTAATGATTACTTGGCATATCATTTGTGAATAAGCACTTGCATATGGAACTAAAAGGGGCATTGTGACCGACTTGTCAAACACTTGCAAATTATAGGAAGATGGACCAATAGGTCCCAAATCATATGTTACATGAATCACATGAAAATCCCGGGAGCAATGTTTGCCTTGCTCGGTCACAACAAAAATTAAGCTCTTGCATTTGCATTTGCATAGTCAATTGTTATACTTGCAATGTATCTTGATGATATTTGATTATGGATTATGCCATGAGGATTTGATTATTGTTTTTATTCACTAAGTCGCGACTCACTAAATCGCAATTATTTTTTAGATACTGAAGCATAGAGTTTGGACATTTTGGTGAATAAAGTCTTGCATAAAGACATATGGAACACAGGTCGTCGTCTAAATCCCAATTCTCTCTCCTTGTGTCATGTACATACATTTGATAGGAACTAGTTATGGTCACTGGTCCTAACATTAGTTAACACATGTGTACATTAAATACATATGGGATCATATATGTATGATTAATAAACCTTAATGTGTATGCATTTCCAAACGTGAAATGCCATGATTTACAACTGAAGACGATAGTTACAGTTGGTGGTATCAAAGGGTTCAAGCACATGCAGGGCAGATGTGCAAATCTCGATGTGTATGACATCGCGGGGTCGATGGGCAAATCCCGGATGTTGAATGCTCTGATAGGTACCAGTTGTAGCCACGTTGTGATGTTATAATTTGTGGTATCAAAGTTGATTTACAAATGAGAACAATGGATGTCACAGTTATTGGTTTGACAAATGAATTTAGATGTTACAGTTATTGGTATCAGAGTAAATATGAATACGGTCGTTACATGAAAGACCTTGAAAAACTACCATGAATACACCACTTTGAAATGTATGTGACTGAATGAGAGTTGTTTATGATGAAGGAGAATGAAAGCATCGCAAATATGACAAATAGGCTTCGTTCAATTGTCACTAACATGAAAAAGTTTGAAAGAATTCTCACCAATCATAAGATAAATTCAAAAATCCTTAAATCACTACCTCTTGAAAAGTTTAGTGCCAAAGTTTGTAGTATCCAAGAGTCAATTTTGGAGATAGGGAAGGTGTCAACTTATGTTCTAATATGCAAGCTTCTAACTCATGAGCTAGCCTTGAAGAAGGATGAAGAAATGAAGAAGATGAGAAGATAAGGAGACAAAATAGAAAAATAAGAAAAAAGAACCTTGGTTCTCAAATCTTCATCCAAGGAAAAAGAAGTTAAAGTGACTTCAAGTGATGAGGAAAGTGACAAACAGGAGAAGGAGCTGGTCATGCTTTCAAGAAGAGAAGAAAAGAAAGAAAAAGCTTCAAGAAAGCAACTCCAAACCATAAGGAAAGATTAGGTGATGTTACATGCTATGAATATGGCAAACATAGCCACATCAAGTATGACTACCCTAAATTGAAGAAAAAGAAGAAGAAAGGGGATAAGGATGAGAGGAAAAGCTTCAAAGCCACTTGAAATGACAACTCAATAAAGAAGATGAAAAGGAAGAAGTTGCTAACTTATGCTTCATGGCACAAGATGATTCATCAAATGAGGTAAGTTCTCCTCCCCATTCTTATGATGAATATAATGAGTTAGATGATGTAGATTGTTGGACTAAGTTGATCAAACCTAAGTCATAAGTCTCTTTTGATCTTAACAATATAGATTGATTAGTCATAGTGTTTTATTTAAGTATTGTTTTGCAGTTCCTAAGTTAATTTTTCATTGGAAGTTAGATGGAAGCTAAATCTCTAACTTTGAGGAAGACATCTAAATTCACAGTCAGGAACTGGTACTTCGCAACCACAAAAGTTAGGCCAAAAGAATTCGCGGATGAATTCGTAGCCATAATCTAGCCAAGGAAAGCTTGATTGACTTATAGAAGAATTCACTGTGGTGTTCACATCTAAAGTTGCAATCGTGAATTTCATAACAAATAAGAGGGAACCAAGTCTGCAACCAAATCACGTAAAGTGTCCAATGCAACCGTTGGACTATCAAAAGTCACGAGAGTGAAGCATTTATCGCAATCGCGACTCAAGAAATTGTTGCCTCCTCACCAAACAGAAGAATTCACGATCTCTATCATGCCTAAGAAGGAATTAAATTGCAACCGTGACTTTTGGTTGGTTGGTCAAACACAATGGTTATATTTCTTGAGTGGCCAATGGATGAAGGACATGTGGATTAGCCGTCAAACATAGAACGAGTTATCTGTAACGATTTTAGACTTCTCAGCATAAATTAGAAAATTGCGACTGTGAAATTCTAGTCACGACTGCGACTTCTGTCTGACGAGTATTTAATGCAAAATCTGCCTAGCTTCCTTTGGAGATTTAGAGATAATTTATGAGTAACATCTCTTTGGTGGATGTTGGCTATAAATACTCCACCAAACATATGTAAATGAAAGAGAATTCCATTTATTATAATCAAACTCTTACAAAATTTGATTGTTTAGTGTTAGCATTAAACACCTTTGTAATTGGGTTCAGGATTAGCCTAGCTTCCAAAACTCTGTATTAGGTTAAAGTGTGACCCTGTCTAAAACACTTGAGTAAGGTTGTGTATGAGCCTAAAAACACAAATTGTAAGGATTTTGTGTGAGCCATAAAACACAAATTGTGTAAGTTAGGCGTGAGCTTGGAAACACCCATTGAGTTGAGTGAAATACCTAATTGTGAAAATTGGGGAATGGACGTAGGGTTTGTTAACACTCGAACCATTATAAATATCTTGTACCCAATTTCTCAACTCCTTCTCATTTATCTTATCTCCTTACCCATCCTACAAAATTTTTAATCTCCCACCAATTCAATCCCCATTTCTTAGTGCACTAAAGCCAATAAGTGATATCATTGTTAAGTATTCCTTCAAAGCTTAATTGCATGAGAAAAGTTCATGACACAAAAAGGAATCCACACCCATCTCAAACTATATTTTGATGGAGCAGGCTATACTCATTGGAAGTATATGATGGAAATCTACTTAGATAGTGATGAGGTAGATCTTTGGGACATTATAACTAAAGAATGAAAGCTACCTACTAAGGTGGGGGATGGAAGTGAAGAATTGATCCCTAGAGAAGAGTGGGTTAAAGCTTATAGGAGATCCAATGGAAGAAACAAGAGAATTATGGCAATCCTTTTGAGTTCTCTCTCAAGAGAAAAAATAGGAAGGGTCTAACACTATCATACAACTCATGGAATTTGGAAGGCCTTAGAAAACTACCATGAAGACACTACCTTGGTGAAATTTAGTCGACTTGAAATGTATGTAATGGAATGGGAGTTGTTTATGATGAAGGAGAATGAAATTGTCATGGATATGATGAATAGGCTCATTGTAATTGTCACTAACATGAAGAAGTTTGGAAGAATTCTCACCAATCATGAGGTAAATTCAAAAATCCTTAAATCTTTACCTCTTGAAAAGTTTGGTGCTAGGGTTTGTTGTATCCAAGAGTCAAACTCGAAGATAGGAAAGGTGTCAACCGATGTTCTAATAAGCAAGCTTCTAACTTATGAGCTAGCCTTGAAGAAGGATAAAGAAATGAAAAAGATGAGAGGATAAGGAGAAAAATAGAAAAATAAGAGAAAAGAACCTTGGCTCTCAAATCTTCATCTAAGGAAAAGGAAGTTGAAGTGACCTCAAGTGAAAAAGGAAAGTGGCAAAGAGGAAGAGGAGCTGACCATGCTTTCAAGAAGAACAAATGGGCTAATTAGGAGAAGAAAAGAAAGAAGAAACATCAAGAAAGCAACTCCAAACTCTAAGGAATGGTTGGGTAATGTCACATGCTATGAATGTGGCAAACAAGGTCACATTAAGTATGACTGCCCTAAATTGAAGAAGAAGAAGAAGAAGAAAAGGGATAAGGAGAAGAGGAAAAGCTTCAAAGTCGCTTGGGATGACAACTTAGGTGACGAAGATGAAGAGGAGGAAGTTGTTAACTTATGTTTCATGGTATAAGATGACTCATCAAATAATGTTAGCCCTTCTCCCCACTCTTATGGTGAATATGATGAGTTAGATGATGAAAATGATGAGATTTTAGAAGCTCTCACTTTGAAATGTGACAAATATAAATCACATATGAAATCTTACAAGAAGAAAAGCTCTAAATTAAAGGATGAGTTTAAATTCTTAAATAGTCTTGTAAGTGAATTGAGGACTTCAAATGAAGAACTCAAAAAATCTATTGAAAGTCTTTCAAAATCTTCTTCATCCCTAATTTTCTTGAGAAAGGAAAATGACTTTCTAAAAGGTGAAGTCATTAAGCTTAGAAACTCTATGTCAAAGTTTCCTAAGAGAAATGAAGGTTTAGATACACTTAGAGTATCATAAAGACCTCTTTTAGTTAGGCATGGTTTAGACTTCAATGGAGCCTCCTCATCTACACCATCATCCACAACATTCATTAGAGTTACAACACCTCAAACATCTAGCATTGAGGTAGTTGGAAGGAAAAGTGCTCAAAGCACTAAACCACCATTGCCTAAGAGTAAAGGAAAGGTACAACTAGGCTCAAAGCATACTCAAAAGAAAGCTAATCATGCGTACATTTACAACAAAAGACATGTGCACTCAAACATCTAGCATTGAGGTAGTTAGAAGGAAAAGTGCTCAAAGCACTAAACCACCATTGCCTAAGAGCAAAGGAAAGGTGCAACAAGGCTCAAAGTGTACTCAAAAGAAGGCTAATCATGCACTTATTCATTTATGTTCATGCTCACATTCACACCATGTTGGTATGAAAAAATCTCGCTCTCATATCAAAGCCAAGTTTAGGATCAAAGCCAAGTTTAGGAGGAAGACTTATAAGTCTAGACTCCAATGTCAGTATTGCATGAGGTTTGGTCACATTAACATTCATGTTTCATTAGGAATGCTCACCTCAGGTTAGAGGATCCTTCTAAGCCTAACCCCATAAGACCTAAGTATACTTGGGTACCAAAACAAAAATGATTTTTTTATGTTGTGTAGGATTGCTTGGCAGCCACTATTGAAGCAAATGATTGACATGTGGATAACGGATGCTCAAAGCACATGAGAGACAATAAAAAACTATTCATGGCCCTAAAAGAAAAGGAGAGTGGCAATGTCACATTTGGAAATAATGCCAAGGGTAAGGTAATTGGAATTAGTACTATTAGTAAGAATGGTTGTTCTTTTATTAACGATGTTTTACGTGTAGATGGCTTACAATATAATTTACTTAGTGTAAGTCAATTATGTGATAAGGGTAATAAAGTCACCTTTGACCCTAGAGAATGTCAATTTTCTACTTTGATGGACAAAATGGTAGTTTTCAAGGGTAAAAGGAAGGGCAATACCTACCTAATTGACTTAGACAATTTGGCTAGCCAATTCTTTAAGTGTCTTGATGAAGCATGGCTTTGGTATAAAAAACTTGGACATGCTAGCATGAAGCTATTACAAAGCTTATCAAAAAGAAAGCTAGTGAAAGGTCTTCCCAAGTTAAAGTTTTCTAAAGACAAGACATATGGTCCATGCCAAATGGGAAAGCAACATCAAACTTCTTTCAACGCAAAGAACATTGTAAGTACATCTAGACCTCTTTAACTCATTCAAATGGACTTGATAAGACCTACTAGGACTGTTAGTTTAGGTGGAAAACATTATACACTTGTCCTAATTGATGACTACTTTAGGTTTACTTAGGTATCCTTTCCAATTCATAAGCATGATACTTTTGATACTTTTGAAAGTTTTGCAAAAAGGGTTCAAAATGAAAAGGGTTACTTCATTTCTTTCATAAGAAGTGATCATGGAAAAGAATTTTAAAATGAATCTATTGAATCTTATTGCATAGAGAATAGGATTTTTCATAACTTTTCAACTCCTAGAACACCACAAAAAAATGGTGTTGTAGAGAGGAAAAATAGGATACTAGTAGAGATGGCTAGAACTATGCTTATTGAGTATTCATTTCCTAATTACTTTTAGGCTGAAGCTATCAATACTTCGTGTTATATTGCAAATCAAGTTTTCAAAAGACCCATTTTTAATAAAACTTCTTATGAGTTGTGGAATGGTAGAAAACTTATGTTGTCTAACCTAAAAGTATCTGCATGTAAGTGTTATATCTTGAATACCAAAGATAATCTTGGAAAATTTGATTCAAAAACAAATGAAGGCATTTTCTTAGATTATTCCACCATTAGTAAAGCCTATAGGGTTTTTAATAAGGGTTCAATGGTTGTTGAAAAGTCCATGAATATTGTGTTTGACGAATCTAGTAAGGTTGATCTCGGGAAAGGTTCTCGTGTTAATGATCTTGTAAGTGACTTTGAGAAATTGGAATTAGAACCTACTACAAGAGGGTTGAATAACGATTATGATGAAGCAAATCATTAAGAGAAGATAAGGAACCTCAACATCAATAAGTGGAAACACTAAATCAAGATCTTCCCAAGGATTGGAGATTCTCCAAGCATCAACCTGAGGACCTAATCATTGGTGATACGTTCAATGTTATACGTACTAGATCTCAACTCAATACTTTAGATAATAATCTTGCTTTTGTTTCTTGACTTAAGCCAAAATCTATTGATGAGGCTCTTGATGATAAGAGTTGGGTGATTACTATGTAAGAGGAACTCAACCAATTTAAGAGAAATAATGGATGTGAACTTGTTATTAGGCTTAAGGAATAGCCTATTATAGGTTGTAAATGGGTGTATAGGAATAAGTTCGATGAATAAGAATTCATCACTAGAAATAAGGCTAGATTAGTTGCTAAGGGTTACAACCAAGAGGAAGGCAATGACTATGATGAAACTTATGCCCCTATAGTAAGATTAGAGGCCATCAGGATTCTTTTAGCATAAGCATGTCATATGAATTTCAAATATTTTCAAATGGATGTTAAGAGTGCTTTTTAAATGAAGTCATTAAGGAGGAAGTTTATGTAGACCAACCTCATGGTTTTGAGTCTCATGTCTTTCCAAATTATGTTTTTAAATTGAATAGAGCCTTGTATGGGTTGAAACAAGCTCCAAAAGCTTGGTATGAAAGGCTTAGTCCTTTTTTTTTTTTGCAAAATGATTTTGAAAAGGGGTCGGCTGACACAACTTTATTTATTAAAAGGCATAATCATGATACATTAATTGTGTAAATATATGTTGATGATATCATTTTTAGTGTTACTAATGAATCTCTTTGTAAGGATTTTGCTAAGTATATAACTAGAAAATTTGAAATGAGCATGATGGAAGAGCTCAAATTTTTCCTTGGCCTGCAAATCAAGCAAACCAAAAAAGGGATCTTCATCAACCAAGCCAAATACACAAACAACATACTCAAGAAATTTGGCATGGATGGATGCAAAGTAGCAAAAACACCAATGAGTGTTACCATCAAGTTAGACAATGATGAATCGGGTAAGTCAGTTGATGAGAAGAGATATCAAGATATGATTGGTTCTCTATTCTATCTAACTGCTTCTAGACCTGATATAATGTTTAGTGTATACATGTATGCTAGATTTCAATCTTGCTCTAAAGAATCTCATTTCAATGATGTTAAAAGAATTTTCAAATATTTACATGGAACATTATCCTAGAGATTCTTCATTTAGCCTCATAGGTTATTTGGATACGGATTATATCGGTAGTCTTCTAGATAGAAAGAGCACTTCTGTCAATTCATAGGAGAAAGCTTAGTGTCTTGGTTTAGTAAGAAGCAAATTTTAGTTGGCTTATCTACCACTGAAGCTGAATATGTAGCAACAGGTTGTTGTTGCACCCAAGTTCTTTGGATGAAACAACAATTAAATGATTATGGCAAATTTGTTGATCACATTCCCATCAAATATGATAACACTAATAAATCTTTCAAAGAATGTCATCCAACATTTTAGGAGCAAACATATAGATATTAGGCATCGTTTTCTTAGAGATCATGCCCAAAATGGTGATGTAGTGTTAGAATTTATAAACACTAATTATCAACTTATGGATATTTTCACAAAACCTATTAATGAAGAAAGGATGAACTTCATTAAGAGAGAGTTGAAAATGCTTGATGGAAGCTCCCTCAAGTAAAATTTAGAACTTATTAGAATACTCTTTGTGTGAACCATTATTCTTTGTTGATTAATTGGTATGTATGTGTTGTTTGTTTAGATGTCTTAATTTTTTGTGTAATTATGTCTCTTTATACCAATTTGCATGAATTAAGCATCAATACATTGAATGGATCACAATTTAGAAAATTAAATCTTATCATTTCTTAGTCTTCTTTCTGTCTTGTAAGTCGCGGTTGCTACTCCTTGATTCATGATCGTGATTTACAGGTATTTGTAATCCATCTGTCAAATATCAATTCTCGATTTCTACTTTTATTCCCCACTATGAATTTCTTAAATTTTCAAAATTTTAACCTTTGACTACATTGGTTCCTAAGGATTTTTTTATCTGTTACTTAGATATTTCATAATTAGCAGTTACGACTTGTTGATCGCGATCGCGAATTTGAGTAATTGCCATGCATTAACTGATTTGACTGCCAACCAATGACACTCCTTCATTTAATTCATTTCTAACCGTTCATGACGGTTTTCACACCCTTTCCTAGCCTATATAAACCTCTGAAATAGTATTTCTACTCACTTTTGCAAAAATACTTCATCTCTCTTGTTTCTTACTCTTAAAACATCTTCAAATCTTTTCTCATCTACTATGACCCCCAAGAAAGATTCAAGAGCAGAAAAGAGAAAGGTAGTAGCTCAACCATTCGGTCCTCCCGATCTACACATGATGAAAGGGATCACTAGGGAGGAGAATGATCGGTACAAGGCAAACTCTTCGAAATAATCCAGCTAAACAAAATCCCTTTTACATTTCTCCTTGAGTCACTTGGAATCAATGATGAGATTCATGCCTACCTAACAAATTTGGGGTGGAACGAATTTATTTTTTGTGGATCCTTTTTATTTTTTGATACAAAGAGATTCATGCCTACCTAACATAAGATTCATTTTTTTATACGAAGAGATAGTGCGGGAGTTTATGTGCACCATGACTTTAAGCAGGAGAGAAGAATCACGTGTCGAATAATATGGGTTAGTATTTCGAGCCTTTGGGGATCCTTTTTACATTACCTTTAAGCAACTTTCAAATTTTTTTAACCTTCAAGTCAAAGATGATATTTCATTCATCATCTTCGCCCTTGACATTATTTATTTCAAGTTTTGGTTTGAGATTTCTATCGAGACCAAAGATGACCCCAAGACCTCCTTAGCTAAATACATTCAAACCCTACCTAACTGGCTCCTTAATCGTATCATCACCTTTTCTGTTAACATAAAGGGTGATGGTAACGAGAAGGTATGTCAAAAAGACCTTGTTTTTCTTTTTTGTTTGACTAAAAACAAACCAATTCAAACTGGTCGCTACCTTGTGGATCAATTGATCCATACGAGTACAAAACCTAAGAGTTAGTTTCTTCTACCCTCACATGTTATTGCCATTTACCATTATGTCGGTGCTCTTAATAAGGAAAATAAAAAATTCCTCACTAAGAAGCTTCTACCTTCATAAAACTTTCTAGACCTGCCTTACCTCATTAATGCCAAAGCCATACACCCTTATTCATACACCTATACATTGGATGCTTTTGGAGCAAAGAAATTAGAGACTTCTCAAGCCTCCAAAAGGAAAAGGCCAGTTATCGAAGAAGGGGCTTAATCCATTCCTCCTCCCCCTCCTAAACCCCAAGCCAAAATCTCACTTGTTGCCATTAACAAGAAGCTTGACAAGATGATGAGGATGATAAAGAGAAAATTTCTCCTACTCTCCCACCTCTATAGTGATTTAGTGGATCTTTAGGAGAAAGTTGGTGCTACCCCTTGCCACCTCCCAAACTTTGAGAACTAGGAGGACACACCTGAAGAAGAGGATGGTGAAGAGTTTGAGGAGGGTGATGAAGCTCAAGGAGGAGAAGGAGCAAATGAAGCAATGACCGATTCTAGAGATGATGATAGTTCTCCAATTTTCTAGCATTATTCTTAGCTTTTTAGATTTTCCTTTGTTATTCCCTTTATTTCTTTAATTGTAAAGGTTGAGATCCTACAGTTTAAATATGTAAAAGTGTTTATTTTTATCCTTTGAAATTGATTGATCCCTATGAGTAATTTAGCTCTTATACTTATCTTTTTTATTATTATCTCAATTTATGCACCTCATTCAATCTTTAAACTTTACCCTCTTTTTGATCTTACTAAAAGGGGAGAGAATAGTAATGTGCATAAGGGAAACATAAGTTAAGGGGGAGACATAGAAATAGGAGCATTTTTTTTTCAAACTTATAATTCTTTGATATTTTGATCAATAAGTTTTTTCAATCACTGACCATCCTAAGTTCATACAACTCATTTTCTTTAAGTAAAATCAATCTAAGTTGTCAAAATCAAAAAAGGGGGAGATTGTTGGACTAGGTTGATCAAACCTAAGTCATAAACCTCTTTTGATATTGACAATATAGATTGATTAGTTCTAATATTTTATTTAAATGTTGTTTTATAGTTGCTAAGTTGGTTTTTCATTAAAAGTTGGATGAAAGGCTAAATCTCTAACTTTGAGGAAGACATCCAAATTCACATTCAAGAACCTATAATTTGCAACCACAACCTTGTATCAAGGATGGATAAAGTTAGGCTAGAAGAATTAGTAGACGAATTCACTGTCGTGATGCAGCCAAGGAAAGCTTGATTAACTTACAGAAGAATTCACGGTGGTGTTCGTGTCCAAAGTCATGATCGCTAATTTCATAGCAAATAGAAGGGAACTAAGTCTGGATCCAAATCACACCGAGTGTCTAAGGCAACCATTGGACTACCAAAAATCATGAGAGCGAAGCATCTGTCATGACTCAAAAAAATGTTGCCTCCTCACCAGATAGAAGAATTTGTGGTCTCTATCATGCTTAAGGAGGAATTAAATTGCGACCACGACTTTTGGTTGGTTATTCAAACACAATGGATATATTTCTTAAGTGACCAATGGATGAAGGACATATGGACTAGCTGTTAGACACATAACAGGTTCTCTACCATGATTTTAGGCTTCCCAGCATAAATTGGAAAATCATGATCACGACTTCTATCTGACAGACTTTTAATACAAAATCTATCTAGCTTCCTTTAGAGATTTAACAATAGTTTGTGAGTAACGTCTCTTTGGTGGATGTTTCCTATAAATACTCCACCAAACAGATGTAAATGAAAGAGAATTTCATTTACTATAACCAAACTCTTGCAAATTTGCTACTCATTCTTCTAATTCTTATTAATTGTTTGGTGTTAGCATTAAACACCTTTGTAATTAGGTTGAGAGTTAGCCTAGCTTTCAAATCTCTGTATTAGGTTGAAATGTGAGCTTGTCTAAAACACTTGATTGAGGTTGTGTGTGAGCCTAAAAATATAAATTGTATAAGTTAGGTGTGAACTTGGAAACACCACTTTAGTTGAGTGAAATACCCAATTATGAAGAATTGGGGAGTGGACGTAGGGTTTGTTAACACCTGAACCACTATAAATATCTTGTGTTCAATTTCTCTACTCCTTCTCATTTATCTTATCTCCTTACCAATCCTACAAAATTTTTAATCTCCTACCAATTCAACCCTCCCTTCTAGGTGCACTAAGGCCAACAAATAATGAGCTTTTAGAAGTTAATGTGACAAACATAAGTCACAAATGAAATCTTAGAAAAAGAAATGTTATAAATTAGAGGATGAGTTTAAATCCTTGAATAGTCTTGTAAGTGAATTGAGGACTTCAAATGAAGAACTCAAAAATCTGTTGAGAGTCTTTCAAAATATTTTTCATCCCTAACCTCCTTCAGAAAGGAAAATGACTCCTTAAAGGGTGAAGTCATTGAGCTTAGAAACTCTATTTCTAAGTTTCACAAGGGAAATGAAGCTTTGGATGCACTTATTATATCACAAACACCTTCTTTAGTTAGGCATGATTTAGGTTTCAATGGAGCCTCTTCATCTACATCTTCATTCACAATATTCATTAGAACCTCAATACTTCAAACATCTAGCATTAAGGTAGTTGGAAGGAAAAGTGCTCTAAACACTAAACCACTATTGCCTAAGGGCAAAGGAAAGGTGCAACAAGGCTCAAAGCCTATCCCTAAAAAGGCTAATCATGCACATATTTACAATAAAAAGCATGCTCACCTAAACACACACGAAAGATTTTCTTCTACCCCTTTTCATTCATGCTCATGCTCACATTCACACTATGTTGGCATGAGAAAAACCCTCACTCATACCAAGGCCATGTATAGGAGGAAAACTCATGTGTCTAAACTCTAATGCCACTATTGCATAAGGTTTGGTCACATCAACATTTGTTGTTTCATTAGGAACACTTACCTAAGTTAGAGGATCCTTTTAAGCCTAACCCCTAACACCTAAGCATTCTTGGATACCAAACAAAAATGATTTTTTTTTTATGTTGTGTAGGATTGTTTAGCAGCCACCGATGGAACAAATGATTGGCATGTGGATAGCGAATGCTCAAAGCACATGACGGGCAACAAGAAACTATTCATGGCCCTAAAAGAAAAGGAGGGCAGCAATGTCACATTTGGAAACAATGTTAAGGGAAAGGTAATTGGCATTGGCACCATTAGTAAGAATGATTGTTCTCTTATTAATGATGTTTTACTTGTGGGTGGCTTACAACATAATTTACTTAGTGTCAGTCAATTATGTGATAAGGGTAATAAAGTCACCTTTGATCCAAGAGAATGCCGAGGTACCACTTTGGTGGATAAAAAGGTAGTTTTCAAGGGTGAAAGAAAGGGTAATACCTACCTAATTGACTTAGACAATTTGGCTAACCAATCCTTTAAGTGTTTTGTGTCTCTTAGTAATGAAGCTTGGCTTTGGCATAGAAGACTTGGACATGTTAGCATGGAGCTATTACAAAGCTTATCAAAAGGAAAGCTAGTGCAAGGTCTTCCCAAGTTAAAGTTCTTTAGAGATAAGACACGGTTCATGCCAAATGAGAAAGCAACATTAATCTTCTTTCAAAGCAAAAAGCATTGTACGTACATCTAAACTTGTTCAACTCATTCATATGGACTTGATAGGACCTACTAGGAGTGCTAGTTTATGTGGAAAACATCATGCACTTATCCTAGTTGATGATTACTCTAGGTTTACTTGGTTTTCTTTCTAGCTCATAAGCATGGTATTTTGATACTTTTAAAAGTTTTGCAAAAAGAGTTCAAAATGAAAAGGGTTACTTCATTTTCTCTATAAGAAGTGACCATGGAAAAGAATTTCAAAATGAGTCCTTTGAATCTTATTGCATGAGAATGAGATTTTTTATAACTTTCAACTCGTAGAACACCACAACAAAATGGTATTGAAGAGAGGAAAAATAGAACACTAGAAGAGATGGCTAGAACTATGCTCAATGAGTATTCATTGCCTAATTACTTTTGGGTCGAAGCTATCAATACTTCATGTTGCATTACAAATTGTGTTTTCAAAAGATCCATTCTTAATAAAACTTCTTATGAGCTTTGGAATGGTAGAAAACCTAAGTTGTCATACCTTAGAGTATTTGGATGTAAGTACTATATCTTGAATACCAAGGATAATCTCAAAAATTTTTATTCAAATATAAATGAAGGTATTTCCTAGGTTTTTCCACCACTAGCAAAGCTGATAGAGTCTTTAATAAGAGTTCTATGGTTGTTGAAAAGTCCATGAATATTGTGTTTGATGAATCAAGTAAGCTTGATCTTGGGAAAGGTTCTCTTATTGATGATCTTGTAGGTGACTTTGAGAAATTAGAGTTAGAGTCAACCTCAAAATAGGTAGATAAAGATCATGATGAAAGCAAATCATCAAGAGAAGCTAAGGAACCTCAACATCAATAAGTGGAAACCTCAAATCAAGATCTTCCCAAGGATTGGAGATTCTCCTAGTATCACCATAAGGGCCTAATCATTGGTGATACATCTAAAGATGTAAGTACTTGATCTCAACTCAGTACTTTAGATAATAATCTTGCTTTTGTTTCTCAATTTGAGCCAAAATCTATTGATGAGACTTTTAATGATGAGAGTTGGGTGATTGCTATGCAAGTGGAACTCAACCAATTTGAGACAACCAATGTATGGAAACTTGTTCATAGTCCTGAGGAACACCCTATTGTAGGTTACAAATAGGTGTTTTGGAATAAGTTGGATGAGTAAGGGTTTATCACTAGAAAAAGGCTAGATTGTTTGCTAAGGGATAAAACCAAGAGGAAGGCATTAACTATGATGAAACCTATGCTCCCATAGCAAGATTAGAGGCTATTATGATTCTTTTAGCATATGCATGTCACATGAATTTTAAACTTTTTCAAATGGATGTTCAAAGTGTATTTTTAAATGGTGTCATTATGGATGAAGTTTACGTTGAATAATCTCCTGGTTTTGAATCTCATTTCTTTCCAAATTATGTTTTTAAATTGAATAGAGCCTTATATGGTTTGAAACAAGCTTCAAGAGTTTGGCATGAAAGGCTTAATTCTTTTTTTTAGCAAAATGATTTTGAAAAAAGGAAGATTGACACAACCTTGTTTGTAAAAAGGCATAATCATGATACACTAATTGTGCAAATATATCTTAATGATATCATTTTTTATACTACTAATGAATCTCTTTTTAAGGATTTTGCTGAGTGTATGACTAGGGAATTTGAAATGAGCATGATGGGAAAGCTCAAATTCTTCCTTGGCCTACAAATCAAGCAAATCAAATCAACCAAGCCAAATACATAAAGGATATACTTAAGAAATTTGGCATGGAGGGATACAAAGTAGTAAAGACCCCAATGAGTGCTACCATCAAACTAGCCAAAGATGAATTGGATAAGTCGGTTAATGAGAAGAGATATCGAGGTATGATTAGTTTTATACTCTATCTTACCATTTCTAAACCTAATATAATGTTTACTGTATGCATGTTTGCTAGATTTCAATCTTGCCCTACAAGAATCTCATTTTAATGTTGTTAAAAAGATTTTGAAATATTTACATGCCACATTACATCTAGGTTGGTTGTATCCTAAAGATTCATCATTTAATCTTATAGGTTATTCGGATACGGATTATGCTAGTAGTCTTCTAGATAGAAAGAGTACTTTAGGAATTTACCAATTCATAAGAGAATGCTTAGTGTCTTGGTTTAGTAAGAAGCAAGTTCTGGTTGCCTTATCCACCGCCAAAGTAGCATATGTTGTTGCGGGTTATTGTTGCATCCAAGTTCTTTGGATGAAACAATAATTGAAGGATTTTGGCAAAGTTGTTGATCACATTCCTATTAAATGTGATAACACTAGTGAAATAAATCTTTCAAAGAATCTCATCCAACACTCTAGGAGCAAACATATAAAAATTAGGCATCATTTTCTTAAAGATCATGTATAAAATGGTGATGTAGTGTTAGAATTTATAAACTAATCATCAACTTGTGGATATTTCACTCAACCTCTCAATGAAGAAAGGATAAACTTCATTAAGAGAGAGCTGGGAATGTTTGATGAAAGCTCCCTGAAGTGAAATTTAGATCTTTTTTAGAATATTCTTTATGTGGTGTATTGTTCTTGAATGATTGATTACAATGTGTAATGTATGTATAATAAACTCTTTTGGATATCTTAATTTGTTATGCAATTGTGTCTCTTTATGCCAATTTGCATGAATTAAGCATCAATATATTAAGAAGATTACATTTTAGGAAGTCAAATCTTATCTTTTATTAGTCATCATTTTGCCTTGTAATTCGCGGTCGCTATTTCCATCCCCACCGTGAATTTTTTCAAAATTTAAAAGTTTGACCGTTGACCATGCCGGTTCCTAAGAATTTTTTATTCGTTACTTAGATATTTCAAAATTAGTGGTCGTGACTTGCTAGTCGAGATCGCAAATTTGAGTAACTGCTATGCATTAACTGATTTAATTGCCAACCGATGGCACTCCTTCATTTAATGGATTTTTAACCATTTGTAACCATTTTCACACTCTTTCATGTTCTATAGAAACCCCTAAAACAGTATTCCTACTCATTTTTCCTAGAATAATTCATCTCTATTCTTTCTTACTCTTAAAACATCTTCAAATCTTCTCCTATCTATAATGGCCCCCAAGAAAGCCTCTAACGCAGAAAAGGGAAAGGCAGTAGCTCAGCCATTTGGTCCTCTTGATCTACACATAATGAAAGTGACCACTAAGGAGGAGAAGGATCGGTATAAGGCGAACTCCTCTAAGATAATCCAACCAAACAAAATTCGTTCCACATTTCTCCTTGAGTCACTTGGGATCAAGGATGAGATCTATGCCTATCTTTCAAATTTGGGATGGAATGGGTTCGTCTTCCATGACAAACCCAGTTATGAATAGATAGTGTGAGAATTCATATGCACAGTGACTTTGAGTCGAAGAGCAGAATCACGTACAGAACAATATAGGTTAGTATTTCGAGCATTTGGGGATCCTTTTTACATTACCTTTGAGCAACTTTTAAATCTTTTCAACCTTCGAGTTGAGGATGACATTCCATTCATCATCTCTACTCTTGACATTATTTACTCAGAGTTTTGGTCTGAAATTTCTATCGAGACCAAACACGACCCAAAGACCTTCCTAGCCAAATACATTTGTACCCTACCCAATTGGCTACTTCATCGTATCATCATCTTCTCTGTCAATGCAAGAGGTGATGGTAACGAGAAAGTATCCCAAAAGGATCTAGTGTTTCTCTTCTGTTTGACTAAGAACAAACCAATCTAAACCAGCCGCTACCTTATAGATCAATTGATTCACATAAGTACAAAGCCAAAGAGTTAGTTTCTTCTTCCCTCACATGTTATTGTCATCTACCGTTATGTCAGTGCTTTTAATAAGGAAAATGAAAAATTCCTCACTAAGAAGTTTCTACCATCGCTTAACTTTCTAGACTTGCCTTATCTCATTAACACTAAGGCAATTCACCCTGATTCATACACTTATACCTTGGGTGCTTTTGGGGCAAAGAAGTTAGAGACTTCCCACGCTTCAAAAAGGAAGAGGCTAGTCATCGAAGAGGGTGTTTAATCCATTCCACCTCCCTAACCTAAACCCAAAGCCAAAATCTCTCTTGTCTCTATCAATAAAAAGCTTGGCAAGATGATTAGAATGATAAAGAGAAGATTTCTTCTACTGTCTTGTCTTCATAATGATTTGGTGGATCTTTAGGAGAAAGTTGGTGCTACCCCTTGCCATATCCCAAATTTTGAGGATTGGGAGGACACACCTAAAGAAGAGGATGGTGAAAAGGTGAGGAGGGTGATGAAGCTCAAGGTGGAGGAGCATATGACACAATCGATGATTATAGAGATGATGATTGCTCTTCGACTTTCTAACTTTTTCTTAGTTTTTAGATATTATCCTTTGTTTCCTTGTTTTCTTGTAAAGATTGTGATCCCACAACTTAAATAAATAAAAGTGTTGTTTATATCATTGCAATTGATTGTTTCACATGTTGTGTAATTGCTCTTATTTGGTTCTTGCTATTATTTACTTATTTGATATTTGTGATTATTCTATCTCAATTTATGCATCTCATTCAATCTTTAAACTTTATCCTCTTTTTGATGTTGCCAAAGGGGGAAAGAATAGTATGTGCATAAAGGGAGCATAAGTTGAGAGGGAGTAATAGCAATAGAAGCATTCCTTTTTCAGATCAATAAGTTTTTTTTTAAAAAAAAAATCATTAACCATCCCAACTTCACACCCATGTAATTCATTTTCTTTAAGTAAAATCAATCAAAGTTGTCAAAATAAAAAAGGGGGAGATTGTTAGACTAGGTTGGTCAAAACTAAGTCATAAGTCTCTTTTGATCTTGACAATGGAGATTGATTAGTTATAATATTTTGTTTAAGTGTTGTTTTGCAGTTTATAAGATATTGTCTCATTAAAAGTTTGATGAATGTTTAAATCTCTAACTTTGAGTAACACATCCAAATTCGCGGTCAATATCCCCTAATTCACGATCATGACCTTGCAATAAGGATGGATGAAGTTAGGCCAGAAGAATTTGCGAACGAATTTGCCATCACGATTTAGCTAAGGGGAACTTGAATGTCACACAAAGAAATTCGCAGTGGTGTTCGTGTCCAATGTCGCGATCGCAAATATCATAGTTACAAGGAGGGAACCAAGTCTACAACCACAACACGCTAAGTGTCCAAAGCAATCGTTGGAATGTCAAAAATCGTAAGGGTGAAGCATCTGGCGTGACTGCGACTCAAGAAAGTGTTGTCTTCTCACCAAACAGAAGAATTCACGATCTCAGTCGCGCTTAAGAAGGAATTAAATAGTGACCGCGACTTTTGGTTGGTTGGTTAAACACAACAACTATATTTCTTGAGTGACCAATAGGTGAAGGACACGTAGACTAGCCGTTAGACATAAAACATGGTTCTCTGTCACGATTTTAAGCTTCCCAACATAAATTGGAAAATAGAGACTGCGAAATGCTAGTCACGATCATGAATTCAGTCTGACAGACATTTAATGCAAAATCTGCCTAGTTTACCTTAGACATTTAGACATAATTTGTTACTAATGTCTCTTTGGTGTTGCCTGTAAATACTCTACCAAACAAATGTAAATTCAAGAGAATTTCATTTATTGTAACCAAACTTTTGCAAAATTGCTACTCATTCTTCTTATTCTTCTTTATGAGTTATTGATTGTTTGGTGTTAGCATTAAACACTTTTATAATTGGATTGAGAGTTAGCCTAACTTCCAAAAATCTTGTAATAGGTTGAAGTGTGAGTCTGTCCAAAACACTTGAATGAAGTTTGTGTGAGCCTAAAAATGCAAATTGTAATAGGTTGTTAGCATTAAACACTTTTGCAAAATTGCTACTCATTCTTCTTATTCTTCTTTATGAGTTATTGATTGTTTGGTGTTAGCATTAAACACTTTTATAATTGGATTGAGAGTTAGCCTAACTTCCAAAAATCTTGTAATAGGTTGAAGTGTGAGCCTGTCCAAAGCACTTGAATGAAGTTTGTGTGAGCCTAAAAATGCAAATTGTAAGGGTTGTGTGTGAGGTATAAAACACATTTTATAAGTCAGGTGTGAACTTGAAAACACCATTTTTAGTTGAGTGAAATATCCAATTGTGAAGAATTAGAGAGTGAACGTAAGGTTTGTTAATACCCGAACCACTATAAACATCTTGTGTTCAATTTCTCTACTCATTCTTATTAATCTCCCACCAATTAAATCATCCTTCTTCATGCACTAAATCCAACAAAATTAATTAACAAAAAAATATTTTTCTAGTTAAAAAAACAAAGTCATTTTTTCAAAAAAATAACTTTTTGTTTTAAAAATAAAAAATTATTTTTCAAAATTTAGCAAACTCATCCAAATGAATAATAAGTCATATACATGAGTTTATTATCATTATTCATCTTTGACTATCAATATCTATCCATAATTATTATCAGTCAATGGTGATCACTAGACATAAGTAAGACTTAGAAAAATTTTTATTTTTAATGTATTTATTCTTATATTAAATAATAAATAATATAAATATAAAAATATTTAAATATTTAAATTTTATTATAATCTTATAAATTTAAAAATTAATATTTTTTTATATTGTTCTCCAAATATAAAAGATATCTTATTTAGAAAATATTTTTTAAAAAATATTTTTAAGTATTTAAAAAAGATTTTTCTAAATATCTTATTTTTTTTAGTTTATAAGAATATATTGCAACTGCCCCCGCTTTAAAGGACCACTATCCATCCCCAGTGGCAGACCCATGTTATAAATGGGGCTTAGCCCTCAACTTTTCATTATGAATCTTACCCATGTTTTTCTCCACATTTTCATTTTAAAATTTATTTGTCTCTAACTTTTCTTTTTCTTCAATTCACTTTGTATTAAACTTATATTCTCTTTATTTTATCATTTCAAAATATTATTTGGCCTCAAAGTTTTTTATTAAAATTGTTATATACATAAATTTGAAATTCTTCAAGCCAGTATTATATATTTGACTTTTTATTTTGTATTAGAGATTTAATAAAAACTATTGGATAATATTAAAATTTCTTATATTTAGATCATTTATTCAAACCATAGATATGACTTTAAAAATATTATTTTTGTTTTAAAAATTTTAGACACGTTAATATTGATTTTTGTTAATAATAATTTTAGTACCACTGAATCAAATTAAATTCATTTATAATTCTTTTTTACAAATTAATTGATTAATCTTTAAATTAAATTGATTTTCATATTCATAAATTAAATTGATTTTCATATTCATTCATACACAATTAAATTCTTACATTTTGTAATCATTTTTATGTACAAAGACATAAAAAAAAATTACTATTAATTATAATTTGTCTTTCTTTACATTAAGTTGTATGTTATATATTCTATTATTTTCATTAGTAATTATGAGTTATATTTAATTTCATATTTTTTATACAAATCTAATTTATTTTAAGTAATTAGATAACTAGTTCATATTTGTTTTACATATTTAGTTTATTTGTTTGGATATTATTTGTTTGATATAGTTTAAAGTATTTTATATAAAATAAGTATTAATATGGAAAAATAATTGATTCATATTATCACAGTTTAGCCAAAAATATATTTTAATAAATAAAAATTATTGATAATAAATATAGATAATTGTTACATCTTTTAACTTGTCAAATTTATTATGAATTTTAGTCTTCTATAAGAAAAATCCTGCAATCATTTTTTCTGCCCCTTTTTCGATACTTCTTTTTATTATTAAATGTGATTAAAAATGCAATAAATGCCCTTACTCTCTATTTTGAAATTCATTCACTTTAATGTTGGGTATTTGGTTATCAAATTTTCAAGGAAAATAACTTAGAAATATTAAATTTCAATATTCAGCTTATACGAAAATGCTATATCTTTAAAAAATAATATTCTTGAATCAAAAATTTGTCTTCACTTTTCTATTTACATGGGAAAGCATTTTTCTATCTTAAGATGTGAAAAAGTTATTTTTTTTCATGAATATTAGAAATTGCGCAAGTATATATTGACAAATTTATCCTTAATTAGTGTAATATATAAACATATATAATCTCATATACATTTTTATTCACTAAAATAAAACTTATGTATTTATTTAACACAATCCTATTTGAAATCAAGAATATAGTTTATCATTTTGATTCTAATTAAAATAATTATTGAATTATAAAAAATTGCAGTTTCTTATTAATTTCTCAAGTAATTAGATCATTTTAGATTTTCTTAAATTTTTACTATTATAGACTATATATTGAATCATTAATAGGTTAAACTTATTAAGTATTTTTTTAAAGATAAGAGAATAATTATTTAGTATTATAGAATAACATTTATATTTCATATTTAATTGATCACCATAATAAAATTTATAAATTATTATTATTTTGAATAATGTTTGTAATATTTATTAATTATATTATAATATATTATTAATGTCATGAATTGAAGCTTGGGTAATGATGGTGCTAGAAAACTAGGAGAGATTAAGGCCACCAGGATTTGTAGCAAGCCTAATATCACTCATGAAAAAAACCTATTTCTTAGCTCTTTGGTAAACTTATATTAAATCATAAACATTCTTACATTTTGTCCCTTATTAGATTCTTAGGATACAATTAATGGGAGATAGGGATAAAGTCAAGCTTAATTCTAAGTATGTTATAAACATTTTCTTTCGTTATACTTCAGTAATTTGTTTCATTTCTTATTTGTGTCATAATTAGGAGAGTTTAAAC
Source organism: Omphalea diandra (assembly GCA_949677035.1). Lineage (NCBI taxonomy): Eukaryota > Viridiplantae > Streptophyta > Magnoliopsida > Malpighiales > Euphorbiaceae > Omphalea > Omphalea diandra. Next base: position 4,299 of record CATIWR010464008.1, on the reverse strand, counting down.
TCACCAGTTTGCCATTTTCTTATCTTTCATTTATACATAATATATCATAAATTCTACCATTTAAACAATTCTAGAATCAAAGGGTGTATTTAAGGTCAGTCTATCTTTAACATTCTTCCACTATCATAAATATTCAACTTTTATCTCATTTAGGCTTAAACTTAATCATATTTGTCGTTTCTTATAAACATGACTATTCCTATATAACATTCATTACTTAACAATATAATGCATAAATTCTTCCTCAGACTTTATAGAAACCATTAAAAATACAAGATATAATTCAAAATATTTTTCTTAAATTCATACATATCTTATTACTTTATATAACAACAAAAATCATAGGCAACTATGAGGAAAGAACATAGGGCCATAACAATATGAAACATAAACTTTAAACTTTAACTCCTAGCATACTCTTTTGCTTAGTCCTTATACTTAACCTACAAAACAACTAATATGTGTGAGAATGAGCTCCTTGTGAAAAACTCAATAAGGGAAAATACATGTTTATTATGTATGCTCACATATCTTTACATGAATATACTTCTATCTACGTGGTATAACATTTGCATATCATTCATATATAGCATGATTTTTTCATATACGGGTAGTCAAATCTATGGAAAATTCTACTTGGCTTACATTACTTTCCTGCTTACATAAGAAAGTTGTCTCACCAATTGTGCTAGTGGGAGAGTTACTTTATCAGCTAAATTATGTGTGTATATCATTTCATTCCATTGGCATACATCATTATTCTTTCATAGCTAGTTTTGACTCTTTAGGTTTTCAGTTCTTCCTTGAGCTATCCTCACATCATATCACATTCATACATAGTATAAACATCACAGTATTACATTTCATATCATAATAATGCATATGTCTTTTACATAAACATAACTTGCCCTACTTTGACCTCTACTTGGAAATCATGATGTATATATGAAATGGACATAGAAAATAATTAAAATTCCTCACTTTATAATGCTAGCCTTAGCTCTTCCATGCCTTGCCTTTACTCTTTCTTCATCTCTTGGTTTAACATTACTTGTTATTAGCTTTCCTTGCTTGCCCTTAATCATATCACCCAAACACATTCCTAAACATAAACGTACATCTATATTACTTACTAGAAGCTAAAAAAATGAAGAGTTAATCAAATCATTTTTATATAGAACATAATTCATTAGCATAACATAAACATGAAGGCAAAAGCCTTTAAGGATACTTAAGTCCTTCATAACCAAGGTATATTTTCTAAACTTATATTTCATAATTAGCATTTTTAGCTCATTGGCCTCATCGTTCCTTAACTTCTCATTTATGACATTAACATCAATATATATTAATCTCATCATTTTATGTCTATAATTTTTTTTTTCCATGATAATTTTTGCAATCTTTAGCTCATTTTCATAGTCATCCCATTATATAACATTTGTATACATCATAATTCTCATAATCCCTAGATGAAAGGCAACGTCAAAACTCATAGTAGAGTCATAAACTAAGCATTAGATATATCATTTAACTCCTCACAATTCATTTAACCTTATTATCTTTATGAGTCATTTTATAGGCAACTCAAAGACTTCATACTTTATACCGTAGACATCTTTGGTGCACTTAAACTTAATCATAGATTATCCTTGTTTATTCATCATTTCCATAGTCTTGAGACATCACAAACATCATCTATATAACTTATGGAAAACTAAAGGTTAATAGATGAGAAACTTACTTCCAAGTGAGACTAGGTGCTTCTTGTTACATTTAAGGCTTGCTCCTTTCATGAACACCAATCTTTCTTCATTTGGGAGCTTCATATTTGATGAACATGAGGTGATTGTCACATCCTGATTTATTGAACCATGTCAGTGCTAGGGAACGAGAGGACTTAAGGCCTCCAAACCGGTAACAAGCCTAATTAGCTCATGGAAAAGCTCATTATGGCTATCCTTGTATCACTCTAATATTAAAAATCTTAAACTGACATTAACACCACTTTGAATTCTAAGGAATAAAATAATAGGAGTTAACATGATATTTCTAGTCTTATTACATATCATAATCGCTAACATATAATCCTTTCATATATAATCTTATTGTATTAACTATCTTAATCATTAATATTTTACTCACATATATAATATAATTATTAAACTTTTCAAAATATGCTTAAAGATATTGTAGAGAAGGCTAACAACATAAAATACATAATAATCATATTTCTTAGCCATATGAATAATTCTTAATAATAATAATTCCTAAATAATTTAGGCAATTACATGGAACAAGTGTAGTGCCTTAACATATACATGATATTTATTACCTAATCTCAACCCTTAGACTTCTAGCATCCATCCACATACTTAATCATCTTTTAAATCCTTCTTGTAAAACAACTATATGTGTGGAGTTGAGTTCCTTGTGGGAAACTCAATAAGAGATTTTGTTTGTCCATTATGCATTCTCATGTGCCTTAACATGAATGCATCTCTAACTACATGACACATCATCTACATATAACATTTGCATAACATATCATTACACACATGGATAGACAAGTTCATAGGAATCCCTACTTAGATTATTTATCTTTCTCCCATAAAAAAGTTGTCTCACTAGTTGTGCACTACTCAAATTTTACAATTATGGTTAAGTTGAACATTTTAAGCACTAAGATATACTTGTTTAACTTTAGATAGCTATCACCATGACAAACCTCATTTTCTACCTTTGACAAATTTCTAGCCCTATGTAGCTTCCATAAAATAGACTCAATTATCTAGTCTATTTTAATTTTTTAAGCGTTAAATCACAAGGCACATTAGGGTATGCTCTTAATTGCTTATTCAACTTTCTTACAATCCATTATGTTAGCATTTGTATTCCTACTACTTGAAGGTATAATACATGTATGTTCATTGTGGAAGGCTTTAACCACAAAAATTACCTTATTCAGAAACATGGAGGTGTGGAACTTCTACTTGCTGCTTGTTGCTTTTCAAATGGTTGTCGGCCTCAAACTATCTTTCTTCCCTTTTTTCAACACATAACCACCCTTGACAACATAATCCTTAAGTGCTTCTTCAAAAACCTAAATATTTCTAAAAATATGACCAACTTCAAACTCTATTTCATGACTAGTAGTATGATTAAATTGCTTATAGTACATGTCCTTAAAAGATACCTTCTTCCTCTTACCCTTCTATTCTTACATTATCTAATTTGATGAACATGAAACTTTATTAGATTTTCACTCCTAACATCATTCAACCTATCAATCTTATCCTTTGAGTCATTTAGCTCATATTATCTATCTTTATTATTATTGCTCTTACTAGATGAACTATCATCTATGTCTTTACCATCTTCACCTATATAAGCTATCATCATCACTATCAAAAAGTAAATAATAATTATCAAAAGGGTTAGCTTACCCTACACTTTGGGTGCATTAATAGGTGGGCTAGGGTCTAATATCTATTCTCTTTCTCTTAATATGCATATCCTTTTCTATACTTTTATTCTTATCTTAATCCATTGACAGGTAAGATTGATAGAACTTTCATCACTCCTAGATGTTGGTGTGCCAATTAGATTACTAACTTTTTGCTTTAAGTCCTTTCCTCCTCTTTTAATTCGCGCTCCTCTCCCTTTCAATGGAAATAGATCTATCTCTTCCACTTCTAATGCCCCTTCCACTTACCTACCTTTTATGCTTAAACTACCCTTTCCTACATTCAAACCTCCAGTCCTTCCTCCTAATGCCTCACTCCTCTGAATGGATTGTGAACTACCACTTAAGCCTATCTTTACATCAATAAATGAGGTATTTCTAACTGAACCCTTAGCCACCTAAAATTGAACATTTTACATATTACCTCCTAAGATCTCACCCTAATCAAGTTCATCAATAAAAGATTTCCCTTTCCACAAACATTATTTCTTATACCTTCATTATTGTCATTTTGTTATTTATTACTAGGCCCCTTTAACATTAATAAAGGTACATCATTTGGGGTGTCATTAAATGCAGACGTATGAACATACATTCAAGTATCATACCATTCCCATAAACTAATTTCATAAAACTAGCTTTGATATTGAAAACTTTATAAACATCTGTTGAACTAGGACAATCAATCCTAGGTTTAGAACCTCTTTTGATCTTGACAAAGTAAATTGATCATCACTAATATTTCAAATAAGTGTTGTTGTTGCAGAATTGAATCAATCTCTCAAAGAGAAATGAAGAAGTTGATAAATTCCAAAGTAACATGTAAATCGCGA
>CATIWR010463921.1:0-21148 GCA_949677035.1 Omphalea diandra | reverse complement strand
TAGTTGATCACATTCCCATTAAATGTGATAACACAAGTGCTATTAATCTCTCTAAGAATCTCATCCAACATTCTAGAAGTAAGCACATAGACATTAGACATCATTTTCTTAGAGATCATGTGCAAAAATGTGATGTTGTGTTGGAATTTATTGACACAAATCATCAACTTGCAGATATTTTCACCAAACCTCTAAATGAAGAAAGGTTGAACTTCATTAAGAGAGAATTGGGAATGCTTGATGGAAGCTCCCTAAAGTGAAAATCTTTGATCTCTTGTGTAATATTGCTATGTGTATTGGTATTTGTTCATTTGTGATATTAATATATGTATTTTTCTGTGGATCACAATTTTTCATTTTTACAAAATTGCCTTTTTAATTCTTATTCTTGCTGACTCATAATTCGCGATCGCTATTCATTCTTCACGGTCGCGAATTATAAGTTAATTTCACTCGGTTGTCAAATGTCAATTCGCAATCGCGAAATTTTTGCTACATAATGAATTTTAGTCAGTTTTTCAAAAATTTGACAGTTAACGTGCCTTTTCCTGAGGAAAATTTATCTATTACTCACATTTTCCTGAATTTGCGATCGCGACTCATGAATTCGCGGACGCGAATTAGAGTAACCGCCTAAGCAATTAAGTGATTTGACTGCCAACCATTTCCTCTCTTCATTTAATCCATTTCTAACCGTTTATGACCGTTTTCACACCCTTCAAAGCGTATAAATACCCCCTTCAACAATACTCTCATCACTCCACTTCCAAACATCAACTCTTTCTCTCTTAAAATCTCTCTTAATCATCAAGCTCTATGGCCCCAAAGAAGTTCTCCAAGACAGACAAGGGCAAGACAGTGGCTTAACCCTCTGCACCTCCTGCCCTCCATCTCATGAAGGGAATAACCAAGGAAGAAGAAGATAGATTCAAGGCAAACTCTTCCAAGGTCATTCTCCTAAACAAGATTCCATCAACATTTATGCTGAAAACATTGGGCATCAACGCTAAAATTAAAGTCTTTCTCTCCAACTTAGGATGGAATGAGTTCATCTTTCGAGATGAATCCGAATACGAGGAGGTTATGTAAAAATTCATGTGCACTGTGCAACTGAGCCAGAAATCTGATTCGAGAGCCAGACCATACGAGTTAGTGTTTCGGGGCTTTAACGACCCTTTTTACATTACCTTTGACCAATTGTCTTCCCTTTTGTACTTACAAGTCAGAGAACACGTTCCCTTCATCATCTCCGTACTTGACATTATATACTCTAAATTTTGGTTAGAGATTTTTATTGAAACCAAATACAACCCTCATTCTTCTTTATCCAAACTCATCAAATCCCTACCCCTTTGGATCCTTCATCGCATCATCACCTTCTCCATAAACATAAGAGGTGATGGTAACAAGAAGGTTTCTCAAAAAGACTTGGCATTCTTATTTTGCCTTGTCAAGAACAAACCAATCCAAATCAGATGTTACCTTGTGGATCAATTAATCCATATGAGTACGAAACCCAAAAGCCAATTTCTCTTGCCCTCCCACATAACAGCCATCTACCGTTTTGTTGGAGCACTTGATAAGGAGAAAGAGAAATTCCTTACCAAAAAGCTACTTCTCTCTCAAAACTTCCTAGACCTCACTTATCTCATAAATGCTAAGGCAATTCATCCGGACACATATGTTTATACCCTTCGTGGAATAGGGGCAAATAAGATGGAAACCTCCTAAGCTTCGAAGAGAAAGAGGCTTCAAATAAAAGAAGGCACCATATAAGTCCCTCCTCCTCAACCAAAATCAAAGACAATGTTGTCTCTTGCCACCATTGATCAAAAGTTGGAGAAACTAATGAGGATGATGAAGAGAAGGTACCTCTTCCTTTCACATCTTTATAGTGATATGGTAGATCTCTAAGAGAAACTACGAGTTCCTCCTTTCCATCTTTCAGACTTCACCGAATTTCATGATATGAAAGATGGAAATGGCAATGAAGATGATGTCGAGGATGGGGATGAAGCCGAGGAAGCAACACAAGCGCAAGAGGCACCATCTTTCAGAGATGATAATGATTCTCCACTCATCTAGATTAGGGATCTTTTGTATTTGTTTTCATTTAGCTTATATTTTTTAACAAATATTGTGATCCCACAGTTATATAAATAAAAAGTTATTTTCTTGCAATACATTTTCTTATGTGTGTGATGCTTTTTATCTTTATAAAAATATTCTTCTTTTACTCCTTATGTATGCTTACAATTGTTTCTCATTTCCCTTTCACTCTCTTTTTTATCTTGCCAAAGGGGGAGAGATATTAAGTATTTTAGTTTAAAAGGGAATATTAACTTAAAAATTATAGCATATGTTAAGGAGGAGCATCATACTTAGCTTTTTAGAAATTTCACTTTGCTTAATTGAATGCCAAACTTAGAAGTTTCATCTTAAGCATTCTTTCATGCTATACTCCAACTTCACGTCTTTGTATTATTTTTTTACTTAGAATCAATCTATGTTGTCAAAATAAAAAATGAGGAGATTGTTGGACTAGAGTGGTTAATCCCAAGTCTTGGACCTCTTTTGATCTTGACAAAGGGGATTGATCAATTTTAATGTTTCAAAATTAGTGTTGTTTTATAGTTTTTAGTTAGTCTTTACATTAGAAGTTGGATGGAGTTAAAAAATCTCCAAAGTAAGCTAGTGCCTCCTAATTCGAAACCATAACTTAATAAATCGCGACCACGAACTAGACCAAGGCAGGATGACAAAATGGACAGACATATTCACAGGTCACTTCTCTATCGCGAACAATTCAAAAAAAGGAAAGTCAGAGTCATAAACGAATTCATAGTGTAAGTCATGCCTCAGTCACGACCGCAAATTTTGAAGTAACTCAAGAGGGAATCAAGTCTACAACCACAGCTTGACAAGTGTCCCAAGTAACCGTTGGAAGTCAAAAATCGTGATGGAAACTTATTGGTAGCGACCGCGAACCCAAAATAAGAAGATGAACACTTTTGGCAATCAAATTCACGTCCTCAGTCGCGACCGCTACTTTTGAGAGTAGATGAAAGGCAATGACTATATTTTCTTGGTGAACCAATGAGAAGCTGCCACGTGGACTAGCTGTTAGACACAAATGGGGTTTTCCGTATGGAATTTGGATTTCGGCGACCACTAACGAGTAGTAGCGATGACAAATTGTGACTATCAAGCATTTAATGCGAAAATTTGTCTAGCACACTTTGATGATTTTGTACCAATTTTATTGCAACATCTCTTTTGTGGATAGAGGCTATAAATACCTCATGAAACAGATGTGTTGTCCCTAGGCACCAAGAAGGGAGGTTGAATTTGTGAATAAAAATTTCAAGAACAAAGATAAAGGGAGAGGAAAGAGTAGAAGAGAGACAATCAATTTATAGTGGTTCGGGTATAAGTGACCTTACGTCCACTCCCTAATTAATTAATTGGGTATTTCACTATCTCAATGGTGTTTTCAAGTTTACACCCAACTTATACAACTTGTGTTTTGATGGCTAACACACAACCTTACAACAATGTGTTTTATAGGCTAACACAAAACCTCACTCAAGTGTTTCACTAGGCTCACACTCAAACCTTTCTAGAAGTGTTTTTACAGGCTAACACAAAACCTCAAAACTTGGTGTTTAATGCTTACACTTAACAATCACAATTTCATAAAGAAGATGAAGAAAATGAGTAGCAAAGATAGAGAGCTTTAATCACTTGTAATAAATTCCTTAGCAACCTTATTCATGGTTGTTTGGTGGAGTATTTATAGCCAAACTTCACCAAAGAGATGTTGTAGATCATAGCTCATCAAATCTTTGAGACATGCTTGACAGATTTTGCATTAAATGCTTGTCAGGATCAAATCACAGTCGCTACTGCCTTTCGCGGTCGCGAAATCCAAATTCTTCAAGGGAAACCCCATTTGTGTCTAACGACTAGTCCACGTGGCAGCTTCTTATTAGTTCACTAGGAAAATATAGTCGTTGTCTTTTACCTACTTTCAGAAGTCGCGGTCGCGAGTTTTCTTGCACACGACGCGACAGAGAACGCGAATTCATCTGCCAAAGAAGTCATCTTTCTTCCACAGGATTCGCGGTCACTACCAGCAAGATGCCTCCGAGAAATTTGACTTTCAATAGTCTTTTGGGACACTTGTCAAGCTGTGGTTGTGGATTTTGTTCCCTCTTGAGTTACTTTGAAATTTGTGGTCATGACTAAGGCGTGATTGCACCGCGAATTCATCTGTCACAGAATGACATCTACTTTTCCATCGGTCGCGGTTGAGAATGGCTCCGCGATTTGGCCTGCTTGAATTTTAGCATGTCTTAACATGTGTCGCGGTCTCGAATCCTAGATTGCGGTCACAATTTACATGTCACTTTGGAGTTTATCAACTCCTTTCATTTCTTCTTGGGAGATTGATTCATTTCTGCAAAATCAATACTTATTTGAAATATTAGTGATGATCAATCTACTTTGTCAAGATCAAAAGAGGTTTTAAACTTAGGATTAATCATCCTAGTCCAACATTGTGTTTGATGAATCTAGTAAACTTGAACTTGGGAAAGGTTATCTTGTTGATGATCTTGTAAGTAACTTTGAAAAATTAAAGTTGGAGTCAACCACAAGAGAGATGGCTAAAGATCAGGATGAAGGCAAGTCATCAAGAGAAGAAAATGAACCTCAACATCAGTAAGTAGAAACCCCAAATCAAGATCTTCCCAAGGATTAGAGATTCTCCAAACATTATCCAAAGGGCCTAATCATTGGTGATACATCCAAGGGTATAAGTATTAGATTTGAATTTAATTCTTTAGAGAATAATCTTGTATTTGTTTCTCAATTTAAGCCAAAATCTATTGATGAGACTCTAGATGATGAGAGTTGGGTAATTGATATGTAAGAGGAACTCAAACAATTTGAAGGAAATAATGTATGGAAACTTGTTCTTACGTCTAAGGAACAACCTATTATAGGATGTAAGTAGGTGTTTAGGAATAAGTTAGATGAGCAAGGTTTCATTACTAGAAACAAGGCTAGATTGGTTTCTAAATGGTACAACTAAGAGGAAGGCATTGATTATGATGAAACTTATGCCTCCATAGCAAGATTAGAGGCCATTAGGATTCTTTTAGCATATACATGTCACATGAATTTTAAATTTTTTCAAATGGATGTTAAAAGTACATTTTTAAATGGTCTCATTAAGAAAAAAGTTTATATTGAACAACCTCCTTATTTTGAATCTCATATCTTTCCAAATCATGTTTTTAAGTTGAATAAAGCCTTGTATGGGTTGAAACAAGCTCCAAGAGCTTGGCAAAGGCTTAGTTCATTTCTTTTACAAAATGATTTTAAAAAGGGGAAGGTTGATACAACCTTGTTTATTAAAAGGCACAATCATGATACCCTTATATGTTGATGATATCATATTTGGTGCTACTAATGAATCTCTTTGCAAGGACTCTACTAAGTGTATGACTAAGGAATTTGAGATGAGCATGATGGGAGAGCTCAAATTCTTTCTTGGTACTATAAATAAAGCAAATCAAAGAAGGGATTTTCATTAACCAAGCCAAGTAAAAAAAGGATATACTCAAGAAATATGGCATGGAAGGATGCAAAGTAACAAAGACACCAATAAGTGCTGCCATCAAACTAGACAAGGATGAATCTGGTTAGTCCGTTGATGAGAAGAGATATCGAGGAATGATTGGTTCTCTACTTTATTTTACTGCTTTTATACCTGATATCATGTTTAATGTATGCATGGGTGCTAGATTTCAATCTTACCCTAAAGAATTACATTTTAATGATGTGAAAAGGATTTTTAAATATTTACATGGCATATTGCATTTAGGTTTATTGTATCCTAGAGATTCATCATTTAGCCTTATAGGATATTCGGATACAAATTATGTCGGTAGTCTTTTAAATAGAAAGAGCACTTTTGAAACTTGCTAATTCGTAAGAGAATGCTTAGTGTCTTGGTTTAGTAAAAAGTGAGTTTTGGTTGCCTTATCCACTGCTGAAACAGAATATATAGTTGTGTGTTATTGTTGCACCTAAGTTCTTTGGATGAAACAATAATTAAAGGATTATAGCAAAGTTATTGATCACATTCCCATCAAATGTGATAACACTAGTGCAATAAATCTTTCAAAGAATCCTATCCAACACTTTAAGAGTAATCATATTGACATTAGATATCATTAGAGATCATGTCCAAAGTGATGATGTAGTATTGGAATTTATAGATATTAATCATCAACTTGCAGATATTTTCATTAAACCTCTCAATGATGAAATGATGAACTTCATTATAAGAGAGTTGGAAATGTTTGATGGAAGCTCCCTGAAATGAAAGTTGGATCTTTTAGAATGCTCCTTGTTTGATATATTGTTTTGAATGATTGTTCGTTTTATTTGTTGAATATGTAGTATACCTTTTTGGATGTCTTAATTCTTTAATGCAAATGTGCTTCTCTATGTCATTTTGCATGAATTAAGCATTAATATATTAAGCGGATAACATCTTAGAAGGTCAAATCTTATCTCTTCACAATTTCTTTTTTTGCCTTGTAATTCGCGGTCGCTACTTCTTTTTTCACTGTTGTGATTTTAGGCACTTGTCAATCCATCTGTCACCTATCATTTTGCGTTTAGTACTTCTAATCTCCAATATGAATTTTTTTTCAAAGTTTAAAAGTTTTGACCGTTGACTCTGTTGGTTTTAGAGGATTTTTTATCTGTTACATAGATATTTTGTAATTAGAGATCACGACTTGTAGTTTGCAAGTCGTGAATTTGAGTAACTGCCAAACATTAACTGATTTGACTACTAACTGATGGCACCACCTTATTAAATTCAAATTTGATCATTTGTTATCATTTTTTTCGTATTTAAACCTTTGTAATAGTATTCTAACTCACATTTACATAATCTATTCATCTCTCTTCATTCTTACACCTTAAAACTTCTTCAAATCCTCTTTTATCTCTAATGGGTCCTAAGAAGTCTTTGAGAGTAAAAAAGGGAAGGTCATAGCTTAACCCTCTGATCCTTCTACGTTCATCTGATGAAAGGGATCACCAAGGAAGAAAAGGACTGCTACAAAGCCAATTCTTCCAAAATCATCTAACTAAATAAGATTCCCTCAACCTTTCTTCATGAAACACTTAGAATTAAGGATGAAATTCATGCCTACCTCTCTAATTTGGGATGGAATGAGTTTAACTTCAAAGATGAGTGCAGCTATGAAGAAATAGTATGGGAATTCATGTGCATGGTCACCTTGAGTCGTATTGCGAGCAGGTCAGTATGGGCTGATTTTCAGGGCTTTTAGGGATTTATTACTTTTGAGCAATTTTCCAACCTCTTCAATCTTCAAGTGAGAGATGACATTAAGTTCATCATGTCCATACTTGAAATCATATACTTAGACTTTTGGTCTGAAACTTCTATCGAAACAAAACACGACCCAAAAACCTCCTTAGCCAAATATATTTGAACACTTCCCAACTGGCTTCTTCATCGTATCATCACTTTTTCTATCAATGTAAGAGGTGATGTAATGAGAAGGTCTCTTAAAAGGACTTAGCCTTTCTCTTCTACTTAACTAAAAATAAGCCTATCCAAACAGGTCGATACCTTATGGATCAATTGATTCACATGAATACTAAGCCAAAAAGCCAATTTCTTCTACCCTCTCATGTAACTGCAATACATCATTATGTGGGTTCACTCAATGAGGAAAATGAGAAATTCTTCACCAAAAAGTACTTGTCATCCTTTAATTTTCTTAACTTGCCCTACCTTATAAATGCCAAGGCCATTCACCATGATTCCTATCCATACACCTTGGGTTCATTTGGGGCTAAAAAGCTAGAAACTTCTCAAACCTCAAAAAGGAAGAGGCTAGTCATAGAAGAGGGTGCTCAATCTATTTCACCTCTCGAACTTAAGCCCAAAACCAAATCCTCTACAATCTCTCTCTCCCCAATCAACAAGAAACTAGACAATGTTATAAGGATGATTAAGAGAAAAAATTTTTTACTCTCCCACCTCTATAGTCATTCGGTAGATCTTCAAGAAAAGGTGGGTACTACTCCTTGTCACCTCCCTGACTTTAAGTATTGCGAGGACACTCCTCAAGAAGAAGAAGATCAAGAAGTAGAGGAAGGTGATGAAGCTCAAGGAGAACGTGCAAATGAAGAAATTGATGACTCCGAAGATGATGATAGCTCTCCAATATTCTAGCTTCCTCTTAGGCTTTTAGTGTTTTCTTTTATTTCTTTTGTTATTTTATTTTCTTATAAATATGTGATCCTATAGTTTTCAATGAATAAAAGTGATGTTTTCTTTGCAATTGTTGCTTTATATACTTACTTATCAAGTGTGATTGTTTTATACTTATTTCATATACTTGTTTATCATATTGATTGTTCTATCTCAATTTATGCTTCATATATTTGTCACTACTTCAATGTTTAAGTTTTCTTTCCTTTTGTTCTTACCAAAGGGGCAGAGAAATAATAATAAAATAATGTGAATGATATATTACAAGGAAAGAATAAGTTGAGGGAGAGCAATGAGAGTAATCTAATTCAAAATATAAATCTTTGACAAACTTATTTGATCAATTAGTTTTTTTTAAAAAAATTGTTGACCATCTCAACTTCACACTCATGTAATTCATTTTCCTTAAGTTAAATCAATCTAAGTTGTCAAATCAAAAAGGGGGAGATTATTAGACTAGGTTGGTCAAACCTAAGTCAAAGGCATCTTTTGGTCTTAACAATAAAGATTGATAGGTACTAATGTCTTGTTTAAGTGTTTTTTATGCAATTTCTAAGATAGGTTTACATTAAAAGCTAGATGGAAGTTTAAATCTCTAGCTCTGAGTAAGGCATCCAAATTCATGGTCAAGATCCTCTAAATTATGATCGTGACCTTACAACAAGGATGGATGTTATAACAAGGATAGATGAAATTAGGCCAGATAAATTCATAGAGGAAATTGTAGCCGCAATTCAGCTAAGGAAAACTTGAATAACACACAGAGATTTACAGTAGTGTTCGCATCCAGAGTCGCGATCACAGATTTTATAGCTAAAAGGAGGGAATTGAGTCTATAACCATAACATGCCAAGTGTTCAAGACGACCATTGAGATATCACAATTCACAAGGGCAAAGTACCTATCGCGACTGCTACCTAAAATAGTGTTTACTCCTCACCAAATAGAAGGATTTACTGTTTCTATCATGCCCAAGAAGAATCTCAATCATGAGCGCGACTTTTGGTTGGTTGGTTGGTCAAACATAAAGGTTATATTTCTTGGAGCACTAATGGCAATAGGACATGTGGACTAGTCGTTAGATAAAAAAATAGGGCTCTCTATAGCGATTTTGGTCTTTCCAGTGCAAATTGGAAAATTGCGACAGTGAAATGCCAATCACGACTGCGAAATCAGTCTAACAGGCATTTAATGCAAAATTTGCCTACCTTATCTTATAGATTTAGGCATAGTTTATTAATAACCTCTCTTTAGTGGATGTCGCATATAAATACTCCACCAAACAGACATAAATGCAAGAGATTTCATTAATTATAGTCAAACTCTTGCAAATTTACTTCACAACTTCTTATTCTTTAATTGTGAGTTATTATTATTAAGTGTAAGAATTCAACACCATTGTATTTGGATTAAGAGTTAGCCTAGCCATCATAACTCTTGTAATATGTTAAAGTGTGAGGCTGTGTAAAACACTTGAGTGAGTTTTTGTGTGAGACTTGAAACACAAATTGTAGGATTGTGTGTCAGCCATCAAAACACATTGTACAAGTGTGGTGTGAGTTTGGCAACACCATTTTAAGTTGAGTGAAACACCTAATTATGAAGAATTAGGGAGTGGACTTAGGGTTTGTTAATAGTCGAACCATTATAAACATTATGTGTTATTTCTTTCTACTCTTCTTTTAATCTCTAAACACCTCATCTTCCCTCCAAACTTTTTAGTTTCCCATCAATTCAACCCCTCTTCTTGGTGCTCAAGGGCCAACATTGGGAAAGGTTCTCTTGTTGATGATCTTATATGTGACTTTGAAAAATTAGGGCTTAACTCAACACTTAAAGAAAATGTGATTGATCTTTAAGATCATGAGCCATCTCAAGAATTAGAACAAGCTCAACCCTAACAAGAGGAGAACTAAGCTCAATAAGTCCCCAAGAATTAGAGGTACTCCAAGGATCAACCTAAGGATTTAATCATTAATAAAACATCCAAGGGAGTAAATATTAGAGCTCAATTGTGTGATTTCAATAATAATCTTATCTTTTTTTCTCAAATTGAGCCAAAGTCAATTGATGAGACTTTTGATTATGAGAGTTGGGCGATTGTTATGCAAGAGGAACTCAACCAATTTGAGGGAAGCAAAATTTGGGAACTTATCCCTAGGCCTAAGGAACACTTGGTTGTAAGTTACAAATGGGTGTTTAGAAAAAAGTTAAATGAGAAAGGTTTCATCACAAGAAACAAAGCTAGATTGTTTGCAAAGGGTTACAACTAAGAAGAAGACATTAATTATGATGAAAAATTTACTCCCATTGCAAGATTAGAGGCCATTAGAATTCTTTTAACATTTGCATGTCACATGAATTTCAAACTTTTTCAAATGGATGTAAAGAGTGCATATGTGAATGGTATCATTGAAAAGAAAGCTAATGTTGAACAACCTTCAGGTTTTGAATCTCTTGATTTTCCTAACCATGTATTCAAATTAACTAAGGTCTTGTATGGATTAAAGAAAGCTCTAAAAGCTTGATATGAAAGGTTTAGTCCATTTCTTTTAAAAAATGATTTTGAAAAAGAAAAGGTTGACACAACATTGTTTGTGAAAAAGCATCATAAGAATATACTCACTGCATAAATTTATGTTGATGACATTATATATGGTACTACTAATGAATCTTTTGATGAGGAATTTGTTAGGTGTATGACTAAGGAATTTGAGATAAGTATGATGGGTGAGCTCAAGTTCTTCTTTAGTCTTTAAATCAAGCAAACCAAATAGGGTATCTTCATTAATCAAGCCAAATACACTAAGGAACTTCTCATGAGATTTGGCATGAAAGGATGCAAAGTAGCTAAGACTTCAATGAGTGCATCAATAAAGCTTGGCAAAGATGAATCAAGTAAGCCTATTGATGAAAATAAATATAGAGTTATGATTAGCTCTCTCCTCTATCTTACCACTTTTAGACCTACTCTTATGTATAATGTTTGTTTGTATGCTAGGTTTCAATCTTGTCCTAAAGAATCATATTTGCATACGGTTAAAAAATTTTTAAAATATTTGCATGGTACATTCCCCTTAGGTTTGTGTCTCTTAAGAACTCATCTTTTAATCTTCTTGGTTATTCAAATGCGGATTATGTTGATAGTTTATTAGATAGAAAGAGCACTTCCAAAACTTGCCAATTTATTAGTCAATGTTTAGTTTCTTGGTTTAGTAAGAAACAAGTATCACCTACCTTATCCACCACTAAAGTGGAATATATGACAGCGGGTTATTATTGCACCCAAGAGCTTTAGATGAAATAACAACTTAAGGATTATAGCAAAGATGTTGATCACTTTTTCATCAAATGTGACAATATAAATGCAATAACTCTTTCTAAGAACCTCATCTAACACTTAAAAACTAAGAATATTGACATTGGGCATCATTTTCTTAGAGATCATGTGCAAAATGGTAATATGGCTTTAGAATTCATTGACACTATCAACCAACTTATGGATATTTTCACTAAACCCCTTAATGAAGAAAGGGTGAACTTCATCAAGAAGGAACTTAGGATGTTTGATGAAAGCTCCTTAAGGTGAAAATGGATCTCATTGTGTGTATATATTATTAATGATTGATACTTATTGATTGTTTAATATGCCTAATTTATGTGTGTCAATGATTTGTTATGTTTGCCATGATGGATGAGTCAATTCATAGTGCACTTGAACTTTTCCATGTTCAATTGCATCAATTGATCATCAAAATATCAATTTGATCATTTGTTCAAACTTCCTTTTTACTATGTTTTTCAAAACTGACCACCATGGTCGCCACTTTAAAGTCATTTTAATTTTCAAAGTCTTTCACCAATCGAGCTCATAACCTCAAGTGCCACTACGACTATTCAAATTTCAAAATTTTAAACCATTGACCTTAGACCTTTCAATGACTTTTTTAACCATTGCTCACACTCTTGGAAGATCGCAATTGCAACACGTGGTTCACGAACACAACTTATGAGCACCTAATGGACATTAACTGTCGATTCTCTAAACGTTGCAACCACCCCATAAATGCATTTTTTGCCATTTCTCTTTCATTTTAAACTCATTTTCTATCTATTTAAACTTCATAAACTCCTCCCCTTTCACTTTTTGCTTCATCTCTCATTCAAACTCTTCACTTGCTCTCAAATCTTCTTCTCTTTTCATTTTCTTCCATCTTTCTCTTCAATAGCTCCCAAGAAATTCTCAAGGTCAGAAAAAGGTAAGGGCATAGCCCAATCTTCTTCTACTCCTCTGAGAACCTCCCTCCCTCTACATAAGATGAAAGGAGTTACAAGAGAGGAAAAGGAAATATATAAAAACAAAAAGGAGGTGATCTAACCCAATAAGATCCCTTCAGAATTTCTACTTATTACTCTCAACCTAGATGAAGAAATTAAGGGCTACCTAAATAATTTAAGGTGGATTCAGTTCATTTATCGTGAAGAACCAGGGTACAAAGAAATTGTGCAGGACTTCATGTGCATAATGCAAGTGAGAAAAGATGTCTCCTCTCCAGCAAGTATGTTTGGTTTGACGTTTAAATGCTTTGGCAAAGAATATCCCCAGTTGTGTCCCCTCCTCAATTTTCAAATTATTTTGTAATTTTTTTCAGGCCCCTTGTAATGTGATCAAAAATTCCAAATGTTTGAAATTTTGGTATCGCCTATTGTTCTTTTCCTAATGAAATGAATATTTAATTCCTATCTTCATTAGTTGATTTATGCCTTGTAATGCCTTAATTATGATTACATTAGCTTGATACATTGATTAGTTTCTCTTTTTTATCTCGCCAAAAGGGGAGAAGTTATTTACAAAGTATATGTAAATATAAAATTAACTTAGTTTATTGAATTTATGTATATTAATAAAAAAGACAATTAAATGGAAACACTATATAAATTTGGTTCTTTAAGTAATTAATGAGGAGTATAAATTAAGGGGGAGCATTCATTCAACATTCAACATTGTCATCTATATACTTAATATGATCAAAACTAAGCATGATACACGTTTATCCTTTATATAATTCAATCTAGGTTGTCAAAATAGAAAAGGGGGAGATTGTTGGACTAAGTTGGTCAAACCTAATTCAAACTCTCTTTTGATCTTAACAACATAAATTGAAAGGTTCTAACATCTTATATAAGTATTTTGGATGCAAAAGTAAAGTTAGAATCTCATTAGAAGTTGAATGGAGAAAGAATTAAAATTATTTCATAAATTAAGTCTACTACCAAGAAAGTAGCAATTGTTATCCAAGAAAAAGTGAGACACAAACTATCGAAAATGATTCATGATCTGAGTCGTGATGGGCATCACGATCGCTACCTTCATATGGCCTGGGAAGGATTTTAAGCAACCAACTAAACCAAGCCACGTGTTATAGGATTTATTGGAGATCCAAAATTTGCAATAACAATTTCACTGGTAGCAACCACGACATGCTTAACTCAAAATCTCCAAAGCCCCAGTTTGATTTGTGATAGGCAGAAACGTTCAGGTTAGCTAATGAGACCTTACTAGCGCCAACAATAATGGAATAGCACTTGCGAGCTTTAAGCTTCAATAGATGGTTATAACTATTAGTTTTTTGAAGAACCAATACCACAATACCAAGTGGCACTATTCGTTAGACATAATTAAAGATCTTGACCGTGATTAAGCAAAATCTAGAATGAATCAAGCACCACAACTGAGACTGCTCTGTGTTGATCGCGACTTTCCTGTCTTGATCATGACTTTTATCTGACAAGCATTAAATGTTGGATTTTACCACTAACTTTAGACATTTGGGCATAGTTTTATTTATAACAACTCTTTGGTGGGAGAAACCTATAAACACACCATCAAATGGTCTTAAATGTAAGAGAATAACATTTATTATAGTCAAACTCTTGCAAATTGAATTCTTAACTCTCCTTCTCGTTAATTCTTTGTGATTGAGTTGTTAAGATTTGGTGTGAACCATTAAACACCATTAGATTTGGGTTCTAGAGTGATCCTTGTAAAAGTAAACTCTTATATAGGTTAAGTGTGAGCCTTAGGAAAACACTTGTAAGGTTATATATGAGCCTTCAAAAATATATAGTGTAAAATTTTGGTGTGAGCTTGTTAAACATCATTTAGTGTTAATAAAATACTCAATTGGTAAAATTAGGAAGTCAATGTAGGGTTGATTAACACTCGAACCACTATAAATTCTTTGTGCCTTTTATTCTCCTACTTTTTCTTTTAAACTTGTTTCTGTAATTTTGCCACCAAAATTTTAAATTCCCCCCAATTCAATGTCCCCTTCTTGGTGCACAAGGACCAACATATTCAATTATTATATTACAAAAGATATTAAATTATGTCTACAAAATGCGATTAGTTTCATAAGATTTTATTAAATATTAGTATTTAATGGAATATTAATTCGAAGAGGTACTGTATATTTTTTTTTATAAAAGAAAAAAAGGAAAACTTCATGTGCCAAACATGGTGTGAATGCATGCAAAAATTTAAATTACAACTCTATATTGTAGAAAGTGTCTGAATGGATTATATAGATTAACACGCTTTTGTAAAATTATTTGTGAAGGAATATGTTTTGTTCTTAAATTATGTGTATGTGTTTGCATTATATTAATAATAATTTAAAAAAAAAAAAGACAATGAGCCATACTATTGTACAATATTGCACCGATCCTTCATGTAAAAATAATAAAATAATTGAAAGTAGCTTTTATCTCAAATTTGGGAGACAAAGTTACCTCATACAGGTAGTTAGATAGAAAATTTATATATAAAAGTTCAAAGGTGTGTTAATTTTGGGATAATTTTCTTGGTTTTCTAGAAAACTTTTCGAATGAAAATGAAAAAATGAGTTTTATGTTTATTTGGCAAAATTTTTCAAAAACTAAAAATGAAAACTATTTTTCATATTTTTTCAGTTTTTTAAATTTATAAAATAAAATTTGAAAACATCATTTTGATGTTTTCAAACGAAAACATGGTGGTCTTTTGAGAAGGAATACCGATTGTGCATGGAGGTTAAAATGATGTATGTTGTAAATAAGATCTTTATACAATAGGTATTTGTTATTCTAGTTTTGTTCTTTTCTTCTTAATCATTTTCTTTCAAGTGATAATTAGATTATATTTTTCTACATCATAATTTTTGTAACACTATATGAAATATTCATTTCTTATTATTTTTTATATCATAAATTTAAATTTTTTTAATTTTTCTAGTTTTATACTACTTTATTTTTTATTTATTTTCTTTTTTCTATTTTACTTTTATTTTTTAATATAAAAATCTATTTAGAATTTTTTTTTCAAATGATATGTAGCTAGATACACAATAAAATAATTTTATAATATTTTTAATTATTTAAAAATTTTTAATTATAATAACAAGTTTAAAAAATATGTAATCTAATTTAAAATGAAAAATAAAAACTATTTTCTTTACAAGTAAACACATTTTTTCAAGTTTTGCTAATTCTATGTAAATGAAAGTTTTTCATTTTCTTTGAAAATTAGAAAATGAAAACTGAAATAATTTTCTAGTAAATAAACATATCTCAAAAGTTTATGATATTATGAAATTTTATACTGTAATATATATATATATATATATATATATACCATTTAATCTGACAGTTATTTATAATTGACTAAAAAATCAAATAAATTTGTTTTTTTATTTTATATTAAATACATATTCAACAAAATCATTTTATATGAAATATGTTAGTGTTATTTTTTTTTTTACAACTACTTCTTTCATTTCACAATATCTATCATTTGAGAAAAGTATTTTTCTTTCGATGTCTGTCATTCTACAGTACCAAGGCAATATTAATTAGTTTTTTTTTTTTCAAACTTACCCTTATTACTCCTCTCTTTCTCCTCCTTTTCTCTTGGTGGAAGAGTTTTGATTAAAGATAAATTAAGGATATATTAGTCCATATTAATGAAGACTACTCCTAATTAATTATTTTCTTAATCTATGTACATCACTCTAAAACGATAAATATTGTAAAACAGAGGAAGTATGAGATATATAATTAATCTTTTTATATAAATTTTTATATAAAATGAATTAACAGTTTGAGAATATAGAGAAAATTAAAATTTATTCAATATTTATTGAGGAATGAAAATCATTTAAAGTTTGATTTATCCATTAATTAATTTTAGTACATTCGCATCTTTTTGTTTCGATTATGCTAATATTTTATTATGTAAAGATGATTCAATATTATATTATAATAGTAATATAAAAATAACAGAAATAAAAAATAAAATAAAAGTTAATATATACGTGTAGTAGATAAGTAGTACATTTAGTTCATGCAAAATTTTTTATTTAAAATAAAATACATTTAGTTATATAGTTAAAAACTATATAGTTAGAATTTTTTGTTTAAAATAAAAAATTAATATATATTAGAATTTTTTGTTTAAAATAAAAAATTAATATATATGAGTAGTAAATAAGTAGTACATTTAGTTCATTTAAATTTTTAATTAAAATTTTTTATTTAAAATAAAATAAAATAAATATATAGTTACTCTCCTATATATATTAGATGATTTACTATAAATTATATATTCATAATTTTTATTTTTCATTTTTCATAATATCCTTTTTTACTTTTCATATTAATATTGTCCGATCTATTATGTGCATCAGCCAATTTATATTTTTAATTTTTCTTACATGATCAATTCTACAAAGTTGTCAATATTATTCTCTAATCAAGATAACTAAGTATCACCTAATTAATTTGTTCATAATATAAATCAACTAATTTATGTATATACATGGCCTATTTATACATTGCATATCTTTTTCTTTTTATTATCATTGAAACTAGCATTGTTCAATGTAATAAAAATATATATATATATATATATTTTACTTGTTTCTCATTTTTAAATAAAATAATCATATTAATATTCTCAATTTGTAATTTTTTTTGTTAAAGTTATGATTAAAGTTTGTTTAGTTAATTCATATGTAAATGAATAGAGATTATGAATTTCACCATATTCAATTTATCTTATAATTATTAAACTCAATTTAATTATTGTACATAAATTAGTAGATAAATACATTATTTATAAGCACAAAAACTTATCAAAATCGGATTAGTCATATCACCATTCATTTCAAAAACAATCACAAATGAATTATTTTCAATTGTTACATTCTTATTTAATTTAGCAATCTTATATTATAGTCATTTTTACTATTAGAAGTTTTATGTGTACATCTTAAAAAAATGGTACCTTTATATATATTTTTTTAGTGATCAAATTTTATAACTTTTGTTGTGGAAGTTATTGCCAATGGAATAGCTACTTCATGCAATTATTATTTCTTTTTTAAAAAATTATTTCTAATAAGTATATATATATATATATATATATAGATATATATATATATATATATATATATACACTTAAAAAAACTAAGAATCATCTAATTAATTTGTGCATGATGTAAATATACTAATTGTTTTATATGCATAGTCTATTAAACATTTTTTTTAAAAGAATAATAAAGTATTGTACAACAGCTTTTGTTTCCATTTTACCAGATAAAGTAACCTGGTATTATAGGTTAAGATGAGAAAAATATATATCAGTCTAAAGTTTATGACATTATGAAATTGATATTCCAATTATATATACAATACTATTTAGTCTGACATTTATTATAATTTACGACAAGATCTATTAGACTTGTTTTTTTTTTTTTTTTTGCATTAAAGACATATTTAACAAAATCATTTTATATTTAATATGTTAGTGTTAATTTCTTCACGACTATAATATACATAAATAATTTTTGTATATAAATCCTATTAATCATTGTATATAGTAAATTGCGAGAATTTGAAAATATAGTGAAAAATTAAAATTTGACATTTATCTGGAAAAAGAATTATTTAAATTTTGATTTATGTATTAATTAATTTCTATACATTAGCCTCTTTTTGTTCCTATTATGTTAATATTTTATTATTTAAAGATGATTCAACTATTATATTATATTAAAATAGTAATTACTTAAAATATATTAAATAATAACAACACTTAAGTCGTTCGGAGTCTACATAAAATTTAAACCTATTCATTTTTCGGTTTAAACTGACATATATGTATTCATTTCTAATAACAATTCATTTTTTTGTTTAAATATAACTGTCATATTATAGCTAATTTTCAATTTTTTTTTTCTATATTATAATACAGTTTGACGAAAATATTTATTCCTTTTTTATTGTTATATAAATTTAGTTACCATCAACTTACACAACTACCTACCCCAACGCAATATCTCAGGTTTTATGTTTCTCTCATACAATTTTTTTACTTCTAAAAATCCAATATATATTTTACGTATATGAATTTCTCAAAACTCAAAGTATATCAATCTTAGTTAATCCCTAAATATCAAGATCATTAAATTCACCTAGCATTGAATTATTTTACTCCCTTCATTCCAAATTGATAAGTTTGTTTTACTTTTTTAGTTGTTCCAATATTTAGATTGATTTTATTTTTTAGAAAGTATTGAATTACTTGATTTCATATTTACCCTTACTTAATTTCATAGTTATCAACATTTATAAATAATAATTATTTAATACAATCATTAAAAATTGTAATAAAATTTGAAATTTTGATATTTATGGTTGAATTGTCTTTAATTTTGCATTAGAAAATAACAAATTCCAAAATTATTTAAGAGAAGTACTGTTTATCTTTGTCTAGTATTTTAATACTAATGCAAAAGTATAATAGGAAAAGTAAAAAAAAAAAATAATCACTTTAACTAAATTATCTAATATTTCTTAATCTGTGCAT
Source organism: Omphalea diandra (assembly GCA_949677035.1). Lineage (NCBI taxonomy): Eukaryota > Viridiplantae > Streptophyta > Magnoliopsida > Malpighiales > Euphorbiaceae > Omphalea > Omphalea diandra. The sequence continues at coordinate 1,913 of CATIWR010463921.1, read as the reverse complement.
AAAAAGAAACAAGTCTATCAATTTAAGACGAAAAGAGTAACATCTATTATATGATATTATTTTTTCAATTTAAATATTATGTTAGTAATATTATTCTATATTTATGCTTTTTATTAATATATGTAATCTCTTAATTCCTTGTAAATATATTTTATTTTTACTATAATTTATTTTTAATTATTATTTGATACTAAATATTTATTGTATGAATAAAATAAATTATTATATGAGATCCAATATATTATTATTATTATTATTAAAAGTCTATTTATAACTTATTGATATCAAAAATTTATTTAAGGGTCAGTTTAAATATTTGATTCATTAATAAAACAACCCATACAGTCAGTCTCCTTTTTTGTTTTATCTGCTTTATTAATTTAGTTTATTCACTATTTGTTAGTCACAAACATATGACTGTAATTTATGTTGCACTTGTGCAACAAAGCACCGTAAAATTTCTCAAAGACAATTCATGAAGCCCATTCTTGTGCAAAACAGGCCACGATTGAGCAATGGAAGAATCCTTCCAATTTAACCAATGAAGCTAAGGGTATCCATCTATTATTAGCTTCATGCCTTCACCTTTTGGACAAATGGATTTTTTTACCACAATGGTATCATTGCATGATGTTGTAAACTGCTGCCATTCAGTATTTTCACTATTCATTCTGCATTTCAGATGAACTAAATTACTATATTAGGTGAGGAAAGTACCTCTATTTTGTCCCATCCCCTCCCCAGTTTTTTTTAATTAAAATATATTTTTAATTTTTAATTTGAGATTACAACAACATTGGTACAAGAGAAATTATATTTTTATAGAGGAAGCATTTAAAACTTTTATCATATTTAAAAATAATTACATAGAATTGTATAAATCTATAAAAATAAATTTAAATTTAAATTTACTGAAATGAAAAATAGATGAAATGGAAAGGAAATAATGAAATAATATTACTATTATTTAGAGGTAATAAAATTCAATCCAAACTCATCCAGAAAAATTGATCCAAATTTGACTCAAATCCAAAATGATCCGAATCTAAATGACTCAAAAACTTTTAGAACGAATTAAATCAAAATTAATATGATGGGTCGGGTAAAAACTGGCATGAATAGGTCAATCCTGAATGAACTCAATTGATTCAATGACAATATTAAGAAAAAAAATAAATTTTAACATTAAATGTATATAAGGTTGAATAATTAAAGTAAAAAAGAAATTTATGTTTTTAAAATGATTAAATTCAACTTTAATTTTATTTTTATTTTTATTTAAAATACAGTGATATTTTTTAATTTTTTAACAAATTTACTTTTAATTTTATCATACCTTTTTATGTGCCTAAATTATTATTTTTATTTATTATGATAAATTATTTTATGAAAATAAAAGATATTTATTGTGATAAAATAATTTTATAATAATTTCCTAAATAATTTAATATAGTGACAAAAATTATTATTGTAACAACATTAATTTTTCTTATATGTAATTTGGTGGACGCTAAAAATTTGACGTCAATATATTAAAATAAAATGTATAAAAAAAAGGAGTTTATATTATAATTTATCTTATATGCTCATTTATTATAATAAAAATTTTTGAAATAAAAAATTAACACAAGTTTACTTATTCTTGATAATAATTGTGGTAAATTTTCTTTTCGTCAATATAAAATCACATATTAAGATAAAATTAATTTATAACATAAATTTTTATCATAATACACAAAATTTTTCGTAGTGAGTGATTTGCCATTATTATATATTATATATTTGTTTGTGAATTAATTTAAATTGTGATACATGGTTTGAATGCTATTCTATATAAACTTAATTGAGTTATTCATCTTCATTAAATAGTTATTTGATTAAAAAAATAAATTATATTTAATTTATCAAGTATT
>CATIWR010463846.1:0-14005 GCA_949677035.1 Omphalea diandra | reverse complement strand
TGGCATGCAAAACTTGGCCATCCAAATGATAGAGCAGTGTCAAAAATAATTAAAGAAAACAGTTTGCCTAGTTCGGCTATTTCTTCTTCAAAATTATGCTCTTCATATCTCTTAGGGAAGATGTCTATATTGGTCTTGTTACTGTTGGTCATGAAAGTATGGAAGCATTTAAAAATTTTCATTTAAATGTTAGGGGTCTTGCTTACATGTCTTCTAGTTTGGTCATAGAGATTTTGTAATACATTTTATTGAAAACTTTACAGGATACACACATGGCTATTTCCTTGGAAAAACAAAAGTGACGTTTATTCAGTTTTTTTTTAATCAATTTTCAATCTTTAATTGCAAGATAGTTTGGTACGAAAATAAAAGTAGAAGTTTTTCATTCGTATTGGAGTGGAGAGTTTTAAACACTTAATGTCTATATTAAATAAATTGGCATTATACATCTTCTTGCCTCTCCTTGCACTCGTGAACAAACCAGCATTGCTGAAAGGGATCTCACTTTACTTTCTCATTCTAATGTTCCTCTTAAATATTTCAATTATGGGTGTGACATTTACATTTGCCACGTCCGTACAACACAAATAAGTTTTCCTTTTATGGATGAGTATTTTTTTTTTTTTTTCCCTTCTCAGAAATCACGTGTTTCATCCACCACATATTCACAACACTCCTTGGATGCACATTAACATTAACTAGTGTTATGTATAGTTTTTCTAAGAAAATTCCACACACTCTTGAAAGAAATGCTATATGGCAAGCTTTCTAAAGAACTCTTTAAAAATGTAATTCAATTAAATTATATAATACTAATTATAATATAAAATCATAATAATTAAGCATTAAATGATATATTATTTTACATTTAATATTATTGTCATTACATAATAATAATATATATGTTATTAACATATAACATATTGTATGTCATTAAATATTATTGTCATTATGTATACACACTAGCTTTAAACCTATAAGGTTCATAGATCAATTTTCAATCAATGCTAAATATAAAAAAAATTAAATTATTTTAAAATGAAAATATTGACAATAACTATTTATTGACACTTTTTTAAAATATTAATTTTTTTTTAAAGATAATTTGGATTGATATTAAGTGTTGAAAAAAGAAATTGTTGATAACTTAACAATTGCTACCACTTATATCATTTAAAATTATAGTTAACAATGTCGGATGAACCATTATAAATTTATCAGACAAAGTTCAAAACAAACTTCATCGTATCATATAAAGTCAAAGAGGAATTCTATTTACAATCTCTTATTCTCTCTTTACACTCACCATAAAATTAGAAGAGAACCATCTAATAATCTCTTATTCTCATATTTAGCTAAGGTGTTGCCTTTAAAAAAATAATATTAATTTGCTATTTTAATTACGGATTCCCTATAATATCAAACTAGTTAAACTACTTATCTTTTTAAGCGATAAAATTATTGTCTAAAAAATCTTTGTTATACAACCAATAAATATAAAAGAAAAAATATATTTCATGATGATGATAATATTCTTTTTGGTCAGTTCAAAAATTTGTCCTCTCATCTCCATTTTTATATATACTATAGCTATATATTTTATAGTAGCCTATGACATTATTTTTAATTTTTTGCTGCATAAAACAAATAAAACTTTCGTTAATGAGTTATTAAGTTAAAAATTAAGAATAAATGAATATTTTTTAAAAAAATTAATTAACCAACCAACTCTGAGTATTTCCGAAACATAGATTTAAAAAGTAAAAGAGATGCATAAATTGAGATTAAGTAAACATACAGGGCAAAACAACAAAGATAACATATGGATTGCAATCACATAAGATATGAAATAATGAATTGCAAAACAAACACTTTTATTATATAATAATTTATGGGATCAATAGTCTTTACATCAAGATCTTAGAAACAAAATAGAAAAATAAACAAAAACCCTAAAGATAATCTAAAAGATAGGAGAACTGTCATCATCTCCAGAATTATTTTGTTTTTCATTATCTCCTTCACCCTCAGTTTCATCACCCTTCTCAACCTCTTTGTTGTTCTCCTCTTCTGGTGTGTCCTCTCAATCCAAAAGATGGCAAGGAAGAGTATTTACTCTCTTCTATAAGTCCACCAAATCATTGTGTAGGTGGGAGAGGGGGAGAAATCTTCTCTTTAGCATCCTCATAATCTTATCCAATTTCTTGTTGATGGAGGCAAGAGAGATTTTAGTTTTGGGCTTAGGTTGGGGAAATAGAATAGGTTACGTTCCCTTTTCAATGACAAACCTTTTTTTTTTAGTCTTGGGAAGATTCTAGTTTTTTTGGTCTAAAAGCACCCAAAGTGTATGTGTAAGAATCAGGGTGAATGGTTTTTGCATTGATGAAGTAGGGGAAGTCTAGAAAATTTTGGGAAGGAAGAAGCTTCTTAGTGAGGAATTTTTCATTTTCCTCATTAAGAGCACCCACGAATCGGTAGATGACAGTTACATAGGAAGGACGAAAAAACTGACTCTTGGGCTGGGTGTTTATGTGAATCAATTGATCCATAAAATAGTGGTCAGTTTGTATGGGTTTGTTTTTTATAAGGTAGAAAAGGAAAGCAATATCCTTTTAGGATACCTTTTCATTACCATCACCTTTCGCGTTAATAGAGAAAGTAATGATACGATGAAGTAACTAAAAAGGAAGGGTTCATATGTATTTGGCTAAGGAGGTTTTGGGGTCATGTTTGGTCTCGATGAAAATTTCAGACCAAAACTCAAAATATATGACATCAGGAATGAAGATGATGAACAGAATGTCATTTCCGATTTGAAGGTTGAAAAGATTGGACAGTTGTTCGAAAGTGATGAAAAAGGGTCTCCAAAAGCTCAAAATACTAACTCATATTGGCTGATGCGAGATTTCAGTCTCTGACTTAGAGCTACGGTACATATGAATTCTCGCACGATTTCCTCATATCCGGGCTCATCATTGAAATATGAATTCGTTCCATCCCAGGTTTGAAAGAAATGAGTGGATCTCATCCTTGATTCCCAGCGAATCAAGAAGGAAGGTGGAAGGGATTTTGTTCAGTAGAATGATCTTAGAAGCATTCACTTTGTATCGATTTTTTTCTTCTTTCATTATCCCTTTCATTATCCCTTTCATTAAGTGTAGTGTCGATGCTTCAGAAGGTTGTGCCATTACTTTCCCTTTCTCGACTCTTGAAGCTTTATTGGGGGCCATTTGTGAGTGAAGAAAGATGTGAAGGTTTTGAGATTAAGGAAAAAGAGAGATGAAGATATTTGGTAGGAATGAATAAAAACATTGTTTGAAGGGTTTATATAGGCTCAGAAAGGGTGTGAAAATGGCTAAAAACTATCAGAAATGAATTAAATGAAGGAGTGCAATCGATTGACAATCAAATCACTTAAATGTGTGGCAGTTACCTAAAGTCGTGACCACTACCTAGAGGTTGCAACCGCTAATTCTAAAAAATGTGAGTAATGGACAAAAAAATCCTCGGGAAATGACGTTTTCAATGGTCAAAGATTTAAAATTTGAACAAATTTATTGTGGGAATTGAAAGTCACGATTGCTAATTGACGATTGACAGTCAAATGATGAATACCTGTAATTCATGAATGTGAATTGATGAATCGCGACCTCAAATTACAAGTCCAAAAAGATAACTATGAAATGATAAGACTTGATTATCTAAGTTGTGATCCACTTCATTTATTGATGTCCAATTTATGCAAATCAGCATAAAGATGCGCTATTGCATGTAAAATTAAGACATCCAAAGAGATAAATATCACATATATCACACAAGGCAATCACTCAACAAGGAATAATGCAATAAATGAAAAACAAATCAGAAGGACCTAATTTTTCACTTTAGGGAGCTTCCATCAAGCATTCCAAACTCTCTCTTAATGAAGTTCATCATTTCTTCATTGAGAGGCTTTGTGAAAATGTCTCTAAGTTGATGATTTTTGTCTATAAATTCTAGCACAACATCACCATTTTGGACATGATCTATAAGAAAATGATGTTTAATGTCTATATATTTGCTCCTATAATATTGGACAGAATTTTTAAAAAGATTTATTGCACTAATGTTGTCACATTTGATAGGAATGTGATCAACAATTTTGCCAAAATCCTTTAATTGTTTTTCCATCCAAAGGACTTGGGTGCAACAACAACTCGCAGCTACATATTCAACTTCGGCTGTGGATAAGGCAACTGAAACTTGATTCTTATTAAACCAAGAAACTAAACACTCTCTTATATATTGGAAGTTCCAGAAGTGCTCTTTCTATCTAAGAGACTACCCGCATAATCCGCATTCGAATAACCTATGAGGCTAAATGAAGAATCTCTAGGATACCACAAACTTAATGTAATGCGTCATGTAAATATTTGAAAATCTTTTTAACAACATTCAAATGAGATTCTTTGGGACAAGATTGAAATCTAGCACATATGCATACGCTAAACATTATATCAAATTTAGAAGCGGTAAGATAAAGTAGAGAACTGATCATACCTCGATATCTCTTCTCATCAACCAACTTACTCAATTCATCATTGTCCAACTTAATGGTAGTACTCATTAGTGTTTTTGCTACTTTACATCCATCCATGCCAAATTTCTTGAGAATCTCCTTTATGTATTTGGCTTAGTTGATGAAGATCCCTTCTTTGGTTTGCTTGATTTGTAGACCAAGGAAAAACTTGAGCTCTCCTATCATGCTCATCTTGAATTTTCTAGTCATACACTTAGCAAAATTCGCACATAGAGATTCATTAGTAGCAGCAAAAATGATATATCAACATAAATTTGTATTATTAATGTATCATGATTATGCTTTTTAACAAACAAAGTTATGTCAACCTTTCCCTTTTCAAAATCATTTTGCAAAAGAAAAGAACTAAGCTTTTCATACCAAGCTCTTAGAGCTTGTTTCAAACCATATAAGGCTCTATTCAATTTAAAATCATAATTTGGAAAAATATGTGATTCAAAACAGGAGGTTGTTCAACATAAACTTCCTCCTTAATAACACCATTTAAAAAAGCACTTTTGACATCCATTTGAAATAGTTTGAAATTCATGTGACATGCATATGCCAAAAAGAATCCTAATGGCCTTTAACCTTGCTACGGGGGCAAAAGTTTCATCATAGTCAATGCCTTCCTCTTAGTTGTAACCTTTAGCAACCAATTTAGCATTATTTCTAGTGATGAATCCTTGCTCATCTAACTTATTCCTAAACACCCATTTGCAACCTGCAATTAGGTGTTCCTTAGGCCTATGAAGAAGTTTCCATACATTATTTTTTTCAAATTGGTTAAGCTTCTCTTACATAGCAATCACCCAACTCTCATCATCAGGAACCTCATCAATAGATTTTGGCTCAAATTGAGAAAAAAAAGGTAAGATTATTGTCTACAGTATTAAGTTGAGATCTAGTACTTACACATTTTGAAGTATCACCAATGATAAGGTCTTTGGGGTGATCTTGGAAAATCTCCAATCTTTGAGAAAATCTTGAGTTTGTGATTTCACTTGTTGATGTTAAGGATCTTTATCTTCTCTTGATGATTTGATTTTATCATGGTCCTCATCCTTTTCTCTACAAGATCATCAACAAAAAAATATTTCCTAAGAACAAGTTTACTAGATTCATCAAATACAATATCCATAGACTCTTTAACAACCATTGAACTTTTATTAAAAACGTTATAGGCTTTGCTAGTGGTGGAATAACCAAAGAAGATGCCTTCATTAGTTTTTGAATCAAATTTTCCAAGATTATCCTTGGTATTCAAGATATAGCACTTACATCCAAAAACTCTTAGGTATGCTAACTAAGGCTTTCTACCATTCCATAGCTCATAAGAAGTTTTTATTAAGAATGGATCTTTTGAAAACTCGATTTCAATATAACATGAAATATTGATAGGTTCGACCCAAAAGTAATTTGGCAATGAATACTCATTAAGTATAGTGTCCTATTTTCCTCTCTACAATATCATTTTGTTATGGTGTTCTAGGAGTTGAAAAGTTATGGAAAATCTCATTCTCTAAGCAATAAGATTCAAAATACTCATTTTGAAATTCTTTTCCATGGTCACTTCTTATGGAAGAAATGAAGTAACCTTTTTCATTTTGAATCCTTTTTGCAAAACTTTTAAAAGCATCAAAAGTATCATATTTATGAGCTAGAAAGGAAACCAAGTAAACCTAGAGTAATCATTAACTAGGACTAGTGCATAATATTTTCCACCTAAACTAGCACTCTTAATAGGTTCTATCAAGTCCATATGAATTAATTGAAGAGGTTTAGATGTACTTACAATGGTTTTTACTTTGAAGGAAGATTAATGTTGCTTTTCGATTTGGCAATGACCACATGTCTTGTCTCTAGAGAATCTTAACTTGGAAGACCTTCCACTAGTTTTCCCTCTGATAAGCTTTGTAAGAGCTTCATGCTAGCATGTCTAAGTTTATATGTCATAGCCAAGCTTCATTACTAAGAGACATAAGACACTTAAAAGATTTGTTAGCCAAATTGTCTAAGTCAATTAGGTAGGTATTGTCCTTCCTTTCACCCTTGAAAACTACATTTTTATCCACCAAAGTGGTAACTTGGCATTCTTTGGGGTCAAAGATGACCTTGTTACCTTTTTCTCTAGGGTCAAAGATGACCTTATTACCTTTGTCACATAATTGACTTAAACTAAACAAGTTATGTTGTAAGCCATCAAAAAGTAAAACATCATTAATTAAAGAACAACCATTCTTACCAATGGTCCCAATGCCAATTACCTTACCTTTGGCATTATTTCCAAATGTGACATTGCCACCCTCATTTTCTTTTAAGGCCATGAATAGCTTTCTATTGCCCATCATGTGCTTTAAGCATCCGCTATCTACATGTCAATCATTTGCTTCATTGGTAGCGGCTAAACATACCTACATAACATAAGTAAATCATATTTGCTTTAGTACCCAAGCATATTTGGGTCCTAGGGGGTTAGGTTTTGAAGGATCCTTCAACTTGAGATGTCCCTTCCTAGTGTAGCAATAAACACTTATGTGTCCAGACTTCATACAATAGTGGCATTAGAGCTTAGACCTATGTGTCTTTCTCCTATGCATTACTTTGGTATGAGTGGGGGATTTTCTCATACCAACATAATGTGTGTGTGAGCATGAACATGTATGAATGTGTGTAGGACTAGATTTTCTGTGTGTGTTTAAATGAGCATGCCTTTTATTGTACATGTATACATGGTTGGCCATTTTAGAAATAGGCTTAGGGCCTTATTGCACCTTCCTTTGCCTTTAGGCAATGGTGGTTTAGTGCTTCGAGCACTTTTCTTTCCAACAATCTCAATACTTAAAGTTTGAGATGTTGAAGCCTTGATGAATTTTATGACTAAAGGTGTAGAAGAAGAGGCTCCATTAAAGCCTAAACCATGCCTAACTAAGGGAGGTCTTTGTGATACAATAAATGTATCTAAAGCTTCTTTACCCTTGTGGAACTTAGAAATAAAGTTTCTAAACTCAATGACTTCAACTTTTAAGGAGTCATTTTCTTTTCTTAATGAAGTTAGAGATGAAGATAACTTGGATAAACTCCCCATAGACTTCTTAAGTTCTTCATTTGAAGCTCTCAATTCACTTACAATACTATTTAGGGATTTGAATTCATCCTCTAATTCAGTGCACTTTTTATTATAAGTTTTTATTTGTGACTTATATTTGTCATATTTCATTATAAGAGCTTCTAAAAGCTCATCATCCACATCATCTAATTCATTAAATTCAAAATAAGAGTGAGGTAAAGAACTTACCTCATTAGATGAATCCTTTTGAGCCATGAAACATAGATTTGCAACCTCTTCCTCTTCATCTTCTTCACTTGAGTTATCATCCCAAGTGGCTTTGAAGTTTTTTATTTTTTCTTTGTCCCTTTTCTTCTTCAACTTAGGTCAATCATATTTGATGTGACCTTGCTTGCCACATTCATAGCAAGTGACATCATTTGATCTTTCTTTGGGAGTTAGAGTTGCTTTCTTGAAGTTCCTTCTTTCTTTCCTTCTTCTAATCAGCTCCTTAGTTCTTCTTTAAAGCATTGCAAGCTCCTTCTCCTCCTTATCACTTTCTTTTTCACTTGAGGATGCTTCTTCCTCTTTTCTGATTTTTCAAATTTCTCTCTTTGACCTCTCATTCTCTTTATTTCTTCATCCTTCTTCAAGGCTAACTCATTAGTTAAGACTTTTCCTATTAGGATATCCATTGCCACCTTTCCTTTCTTCGAGTTGGACTCTTGGATACTACACACCCTTATACTAAATTTTTTAAGAGGTTGAGATTTCAGAATTTTATAATTTACCTCATGATTAGTGAGAACTCTCCCAAACTTCTTCATATTGGTGATGATTGTAAGGAGTCTATTTGTCATATATGTGATGCTTTCTTCCTCCTTCATCATAAATAGCTCCCATTTTATCACATACATCTTAAGTCGGCTAGATTTCACCAAGGTGGTGCCCTCATGATAGTTCTCCAAAGCCTTCTAAATACCATAAGCAATAAGGCAATGTTAGACCCTTCCAATTTCTTCTCTTGAGAGAGAACTTAGAAGGATTGTCATGACTCTTTTATTTTTACCATTAAATCTCCTATGTGCTTCAACCCACTCTTCTTTAGGGATCAACTCCTCACTTCCATCCACCACTTTGGTAAGTGACTTTCACTCCTTTGCAATTATATCCTAGAGGTTTACCACATCACTATCTAGATAGATTTTCATCCTATACTTCCAATAAGTATAGTTTGCTCGATCAAAATATGGCTTAAGGTGAGTGTGGATTCCTTCTCGTGCATGATCTTTACTCACACAATTAAGCTTTAGAGTGAGACTTGGCTCTGATACCACTTATTGACCAAGTGCACTAAGTAGGGGGTTTGAATTAGTGATAGATTTAAAAAATTAAGAAGAAGGTTAACGTGTTTAGAGAGTTAAGAAGGAGAAGAGAAAAATCAACACAACAAGTTTATAGTGGTTTGAGTGTTAACAAACCCTACATCCATTCCTTAATTCTTCATAATTGGGTATTTCACTCAACTAACTTGGTATTTTCAAGCTCACACCTAACTTATACAACATGTGTTTTATAGCTCGCATAAAACCCTTACACCTTATGTTTTTAGGCTTACAAAAACCTCTCACAAGTGTTTTGGATAGGCTCACACAAAACCCCTACACCTTGTGTTTTTAGGCTCTCACAAAAACCTCTCACAAGGGTTTTGGATAGGCTCACACTTCAACCTCTTACAAGAGTTTTAGAATCTAGGCTAACTGTCAACTTACTTACAAAGGTGTTTATTGCTCACACCAAACAATCAACAACACATAAAGAAGAGTAAAAGAATGAGTAGCAAATGGGCAAGAGTTTGGTTACAAGTAATTGAATTATCTTACATTTACATCAGTTTAGTGGAGTATTTATAGCTCACATCCAACAAAGAGACGTTACTCAAAAACTACCTTCAAATCTCTAAGTTGTGCTAGGTAGATTTTGCATTAAATGTTTGTCATACAGAAGTCATTGTCGCAAATTTCTAATTTATACTAAAGAGCCAAAAATTATGGCAGAGAACCTATTATATGTCTAACAGCTAGTCCACACATCCTTCAACCATTGGTTGTCTAAGAAATATAGTAGTTATGTTTAATCAACTACTTAAAAGTCACGGTTGCAAGTTAGCTTTATTTTGAGCGTGATCGAGACCGCGAATTCCTCTGTTTGGTAAGGAAACTTCAACTTCTTGAGTTATGGTCACGACCAAATCTTCGCCTTCATGATTTTTTATTTCCAATGGTTGCCTTGGACACTTGGCGTATTATGGTTGTGGCTTTGGTTCCCTCCTTTATTGCTATAAAATTTGTGATCGCGACCTCAAATATGAATGCCACCGTGAATTCCTCTGTGATTCAACCAATGCTCCTTCGACTGATTCACGGCTGTGAATTTGCCTGTAAATTCCTATGGCCTAGATTCTTGCATCCTAATAGTAATGTCGCAATCGCGATTTAGGGGATACCGACCGCAAATTTGGATGTTCTCCTAGAAGATGGAGATTTTGACTTCCATCTAACTTACAATGAAACTAACTCTTATAAACTACAAAATAATACTTGAACAAAGCATTAGTACTGATCAATCTCCATTGTCAAGATCAAAAAAGGCTTATGACATAGGTTTGACCAACATAGTCCAACACATCTACATTTCATTTGAGTTCTTCATGCCTAAGTGCCACCAATACCTTACATATCCTTTTGAGCTTGCAAAGGTTTTTATGCTTCTTTATAGTTTTTACAACCAATCATAAATCTTAGTTTTGAAGCATTCCCTCATCCCCTAGGGCCTTAAGCTAAGATTTTGCTCTATAAATAATTAGAAAGAACAATTGATCTGAGTTAAAGGAACTTCCATTAAAAATAGAATCATTCCTTTCAAGCCAAATGGACCATAAAACAACAAAAAATATAACCATCCATACTTTTCTTTGAAACGAGCCCATAACCAATAATTCTCATTGAGCAAAGAGATCACATAGAGTAGTAGGACTTACCCACTCAACACCCTACCAAAAGGTTAATTTATACCAGATAGAGCTAGTAATGTTACATAACATAAATAGATGGTCAACTAACTCCATTTCCTGGTTACAAAAAGGATAATTATTGTTCGTTATATCTACCAAACCATTTTAAAGACTAAGGTCCTTTGTATTTGAACTTATGTAATAGAGCCATCTAAGCAAATATTTCAACTTTGGGAGGCACTAGACTACATTAATCATAAACACCCAATGGAACAGTGCTAGCCAAAGACAAATTAAGCATTGCTTGTAATGCAGAACTGACTAAGTATTCGCCCTTAGGACTGTTTATCCAAACTAGTTTATCATTACAATAAGGTGAATACTGGATCTCATTAATAATAACAATCAATACTATAACCTAATCAGACTTCCATGCCCTCAAGGTTCTAACCCATCTTAAATTCCATTCCTATCTAAACCCATCCCAAAAATCCAAGTCCTTAATGAGTGAGGTCTAATTTAAGGAAATGGAGTATGGTTTACGGAACCTGCATTTAAGAGGGATTTTCAGAGCCCACACATCTGACCAAAATAGGATTCGATCCTTTACCTAAGATAAGCTTAAGTCCATCACAAAATGGTCTTTCATCCTTAGTTGACCAAATTTGAGACCAAATAATAGAAGAGTTCAAAGATAGATTAAGGGATTAAAAGAGAATACCTAGATGAAGACCATAGTTATTTGAAATCACCTTTTGCCAAAGAGAAGGTTCTTCTCGTTATTTCATAAACTTTTATGGCCATTTGAAAAGAAATGCCTTGTTCTTTTGCAACAATGATCCAATTCCCAGACCTTCATATTTCTTTGGCAACTAAATAATATCCCACTTAACATTATATATCTTTTTCTTCTTGTTTGTCCCTCCCCATAAGAAGTCTTGAAAAACAGAGTTGATTATCCTTTCAACACTTTTAGGTAGCTTGAAAAACAATAGATAACATACAGGAAAACTATTGAAAATGGATTTGATTAGCTTTAACTAGCCACCGAAGGATAAAAATTTGGTTTTCCAGCTTGCCAATTTCTTTTTGATTCTATTGATAACTGGTTCCCACGTCTCTTTTTCTTTGGATTAGACCCAATAGGTAGCCCAAGATATGTAATAAATAAGGATAGGATTTTGCACCATTAAGGTAGAAGTCGCATTCTTCAACCATTCTCTACCAACATTGATTCCCACTAAAGCACTTTTGTTAATATTAACCTTTAAACCTAAGGTTAACGCAAAGAATTTGAGCATTCTGTTGACATTCAAGAGTTCTTGGACATCTGGTTTGAAAAATAGTGGTGTATCGTCAACATAATGAAGAAGGGAAATTTTTTCACCATTGTCATCATTGGGTGATATACCATAAATAAAGCCTACTTCCAAAGCTGATTAAGTGATAACTGATAAACCCTTTGTCGCTATGATGAATAAGAAAGGGGATAATGGATCCCCTTGATGCACACCTTTTGACATCTGTATTTCAGCTGTAAAACTACCATTAATAAGAAATGAGACTCCCGCAGGATCCAAGCTCTCCATTTATTTCCAAAATTCATTTATTCCATTACTAAGTCAAGGTACTTCCAATTAAGACTATCAAAAGCCATATGAAAATCAAGTTTGAGAAGAACCCCACCTCTCCTAGATTTTGCGAGTGAGTGGATGATTTCATTAGACATAAGTACACTGTCTAGGATGTTTTTCCCAACAAGGAAGACACTTTACTGAAATCCAATGACATCCAAGATTACTGATCGTAACCTGTTCGTAAGAAGCTTGGACATTATTTTATACAAACTCCCAATGAGACTAATTAGTTGGAAATCTCCAACTTTGAATGCCCCTTCAAACTTTGAAATCAATGTAACAAAAGAAGATGATATTCCATCTGGAATCAAACTACAGCAATAGAATCAATTGATCAATTCCATAATATTAGACCCTATAGTCTCCAAACAAGCTTTAAAGAAATCAAGGTTGAAGTTGACGGGTCTTGGGACTTTCGAACTATCACATGACTAGATGGCAGTTTTCACTTTATTAATAGAGAAGGGGGCTTCAAGTAGTTTAACATTTTCATTGGAGATTTTCTTGAATTAGCTTGAAATAAGGCTGGGACATAGGAACAAGTCCTCTATGAAGACGCCTCTATAATAATTCAATACACACATTTTGATACCTTCTGGATCCTCCACGTACCCATCTGGAGTATATAACTGACCAATAAAATTTCATCTTGCTCTATTGAATGTGACAAGGTGGAAAAATTTTGTGTTTCAATCACCAAGTTTGCACCATGTAGCACTAGACTTTTGTCACCATAAACATTCTTTTTGTTTTTCTTTTAACCATAGCTTTTTCCATACAAAACCCTTATTTCTAACTAAACGTCTTTTATTACTTGAGTCATTGGAACTTAGTTGTTCCATATTTCCATCAATTTTATCCAATTCCTCCTCTAGCTTTACAATAGCCACATCAAGATCTCCTAGTTTTATTTTATTCCATTTAGTTAGACACTTTTCAATAATTTTAATTTTTTAACAACTGCATCACTTTCACTTGGTACCCTGAAGTTGACTCACTAATGTTTAACTCTATCTAGAAAGTCAAGTGATTGTAACCAGCAATCAAGAAATTTGAACGGTCTAGGCCCCCAATTTTTCTTCATCAGAGATAACAATATTGCATAATAGTCAAATAAGCTTAAATCTCTCAAGCATAACAATAATATAAGCAAAATGAGTATCAGTAATAGAAAGCAACTTTAACGAGCTAAATTTATTAAATATAGCAAGTCTTATTGAATGATTCATTATAAAATTCTTAATTTGCATGACATCACCATGTGCTTCAGTGATCCAATAACACTCATCATATATTTCTTGATTAGTTTCCACATTTTAGCCACACATGTTCGTTGATGTAAGATTAAGAGTATAAACAACATATGGAGTCTAACAAATATGTGAAAACATGTCTTCAGTTATTTCTCCAACTGCCTTATAATTTTTAGCATTATCAGTGATGATTTGGACCACTTCTTGATGACCAATATCATTAATTACATCTATCAATAAATTAGTAATAAAATGTTTATCCTTTATCTCATCTAACCTTATACATCTTTAACAAACATAGGGTCAAATTTTCAAACAACTATTATATTAATCAAAGGCCTCCTTTATGGATCATTTCATCCATCACTCGTAATACTAACACCTTTTTTAAACCAAGTGCTTTTTGTAGGTCTAAAAGCCTTTCTATATGTTCTTTCTTCTGTTAAATTAATGTGGTTCTCAATTTATTATAACCAGGTGGTATATAACTACCTA
>CATIWR010463737.1:0-60633 GCA_949677035.1 Omphalea diandra | reverse complement strand
AGCTGTATAGAATATTATGGTTGGGCATGTTCCTCGGGGTTTCCCGAACCGAACCAAAAACGGGACTGAAATAAGTGCTGGACCGAAAATATTGAAGAAGGACCGGGACTGAACCAATATTAATTTAAAATCGGTTTGGTTGGTCCGCCTTTAAGAACCGGACCACACCGAACCATCAATTATATATATATATATATATATATATATATATATATATATATATATATTAGGATTATATATTAATTTAATATATGTAAATGTTGTATATTTAAATAAAAATATCGAAATTAAATATTATAAATATATTATATATTTATATACTTGAATATTATTTAACATATTTTTTTTATAATTATAAAGTTATATTTTTACTAATTTTATGCATTTAAAATAAATAATTTTTTGTTGTTATGTATTTTATGATATTTAAAAGGATAGTTTATATGCATAAACTTGATTAAAAGAATTATAATTATGAAATTTCAAAAAAAAAAAAAAGATTTAAATTTTGGTTTGAACCGAAATCAACAGAATTGAACTAAAAATAAAGAATCAAATAAGCGAACCGAATCAAATCGAATTTTCTATCTAATTCAGTCTAGTCCTTTTTGCACTTCAATCTTATTCTAATCCTGTGATTTTTCAAAGAAATGAACTTCAGTTCAATGATTTTCAAAAAATTGGACCAAACCGACCCATGCACACTCCTACCATTGAGATGAAATAGAAAAATAAGGATGATAATATTTGTAAATGGGTAATATTATTTAGAATTGAGCTTGATTGAGATTTTAAAATTATGTTGTATGCAGTTGTAAATTAGTTTTCTATATGGAGTTTATTGATAATGCGACTCAAGGTTAATAAGACATTATCTTAGTTGCATATTTGAATAATGTGTTTTGAATGATAATAAGATTTTAAGAAATTTTAGCATTTATATTTGGGTCTTTATAGTTTGTTAGTACTTGATATTTTTTCAAAGTTAAAAGAGAGGAAAAGAATGAAAAGTTTTAAAATTGAGGGGATGCTTTTGTGATGATGATGAATGACCATGGTGAAATCTCAATGAATATTGACATATTAATTCAACAACTGTTATGAAATTTCAATGACAATTGAGATAAAAGGTAGCCATATCTGTAAAAGGGTGAACTTGAAAATGATGTGTAGAATAATGATAAAAGAATTAGAAGAGCTTTTATGTGTGATTTGATAATTGAAGATGTCTAGTTTTCATCGAATGAAACTATGCATTGATCCAAGGAGTATAAAAAAATTATGGAGATTTTAATGGAGAAAGGTCATATTAAGATCAAGGCTATCATGCAGATATGTCAACTTCAAAATGCTCCAAAGATTGCTTTATAAGGAATTTGATTATTTTTTATATATGAAAAGAATTCTCTTTTAATCTAGTTTCCAAGAAAATAAATGGTTTGAAATTTGGAGTTCTATAAAAGAAATTACGATGATTTAGTGGTTGCAACTATCATGAAAAGTCATCAACATATGTGGAAGTGAACATAGTTATGGTTAGATATTTTCAACAACCACAGAGAATTTCTAATGGATTCTTCTTATAGTTTTATCTAAAATTGAACCATCCCAATACCCATTGAATACTTTCAATGGTCATGGAATATCCATAATTATTAACTTTTACTAAAAATAGAGAGTTTTATGTGTGGGCATTTGTAACTATTTACATGCACCTTGGGCTATAAAGGACATTCAATATTACCTTATAAGTATAACATAACTTTTGAAAGGAGAAAATAAATATTTATAAAGGGGATTTGGTTTGTTAGAGCATAAAAGAGTTTTGTGTTCATATCTTATATTTGTGAAAGTTAGACTTTCATTAAGCACTACTTGTACATTTGCCTAGTTGAGAGGTTTAGATACTTACTAAGGGTTATTCCATTCTAAAGTGGTATAGGTTGATATTATTCTTTTAAAGTACCAAAGATGGGTTTTGCTTTCTTGAGCCTTAGAAAATGAGGGTGTTAATATTTTTCCTTAAACCTTGAAAAAGAGATGTTATTCTTGAGCCTTGAAAAAGAAGAGGTTTGTTGAACTAAGTTGGGTATCTAACTTGGAAATTACAAATATAAAAAGAAAGTTGTGCTTGTGGTGGATGGTTTTGGTGACTCTTAAAGGACAGGTTGTTTCATGCCATTGATCATCATTGCAACCAAGACTCCTGCATTGCACTCACAAATCTCAATATGGAAAGAGCCATTATAGAAACCAATTGAAATGACCTCTTAAAAAGTGTTACATGTCTTTAGTTGTTAGGACATTAGGAGATCGCAACAACTAAAGTAGTCCTACCCATGAAATGTTAGTTGCAATCAAGAAAAAGGCTTTACCATTGCAAAACTCCAAATGATGTCTAAGAGGATCCAACACATCCAAGATAAATCCTTTGAATAATAAACTTTCTTAAAGCCTCAAGTTTCATTCTTTCTAAACTTTAAGTGAGTTGTACTGGATTTAGGTGTGAGCCTAAAGAAAAACATTTCTATATATTAGAGTGTGAACTTAGAGAAAAACACTTATATATGTTTGAGTGCAAGCCTAAAGTAAAATAATTGTATGTGTTTGATTATGAGCCTTTAGAAGAAAAAAAAAAACACTTGTAATGGTTTGAGTGTGAGCTTAAGGGAAAGGTGTGAGCCTAAATATTAAGTTTAGGAAGTGAGCTTGTAAAACTCCTTGTTAAATAGTAAAATACCAATCAAATATTGGGGAATGAACATAGAGTTAGTTAATACCTGAACTACTATAAATTTTATGTGTTGTTTTCCTCTTTCCCATAAGAAGATCGGTATATTCATAAAACCACATTTTTGGAGATATGTGATAGATTCAAGTAGAATGGAGTTTATAAGGATGTTATAATGGTAAGGCTATTTTCTTTTTCATTGAGAAACAAGACTAAGTCTTGGTACCATTCTTTAGCTCCAGGCTCTATTACTATATAGGATCAATTATCACGAGATTTTCCAAACAAGCTTTATCCATTAGTAAAGACAACTAAGTTACGAAATGACACTTTTCTTTTGCTCAAATAGAAGGAGAATCTCTTTATGAGACTTGGGATAAATTTAAGGAATTATTGTGAAAGTGCACATATCATGGATTTTTAAAGTGGCTTATATTGTAGACTTTATATAATGGATTGACTCCATCATTGAAAAACACATTAGATACTGCTGTAGGAAGAGCACTTATGCAAAAACTAAAGATGTAACATATAAATTGATTAAATAGATGGTAACCAATAGTTGTCGATGGCCATTTGAAAGGTCAATGCCAATAAAGGTAGCTAGTCCTAGAGGTTGATGAATTGATAGACATGCAAGCTTAAATTACCAATCTATCTAAGCAAATCAGTTCAATAAACTGCACTGTTATAGCTTCTCCAGCTATACAGATAAGTATAAGTGATCTTTATGGAGAAGGTCGTCGTGTGAGCATAAATTATTAAGTTAGTAACCCATTTGTTCCTTTGAATACTAAGCAAGTTAATTATGTAGGGAATTATAATAATAGGCAAGGCAACAATCTTTACTCCAACACTTACAATCTAGGATGGAGGAATCATCCTAACTTCATAGAATGGGAATAAGGCCTTGAGACCTCAGCTTATACAGGCTTTCAAGCATAGGCCTAACAACAACAACATATGTCGCCTTTTATTCAATAGCAAGATAAAAAAAAAAAAAGTCAAATTTGAAGTTTATGATGGAGAAATTTATTGTTAAAAATTGGGTGCCAAGGTTGATTAGATCGGTAAGCATCCTTTTACATCTATTCATGCATTAGAAGTCCAAATAAGACAATTAGAGAATACAATGTTAGTGAGATTCCTTCTACTTTAGAGTTTAACCTTAAAGAGCAACTGAACGCCATTACCTTAAGAAGTGGAAGAAATGTGGAAAGCTGAGTAAGAAAGTCAAAGCAAGTAGCAAATGAAGAAATGAATAAAAAAAAAAAAAGACTCAGAAGGACAAAAGAAGGAAAACTTTGCCCTCTATCAGCTAGTTCAACCATATGTGCCTCATTTTCCATTTCCTCAAAGGTTGAAGAGTTAAAGGGATGACAACATAACAAGAGATTGTGAAATTCCTTGAAGTTTTTAAGAATACACATTAACGTTCCTCTCATTAAAGCATTAGCACAAATACCTTCCTATGTCAAGTTTCTTAAAGGCATTATTTCCAACAAGAAGAAGCTTGAAAAGTGTAAGGTGGTGACCCTCATTGAAGAGTGTAGTCTTATTTTACAAGACAAACTTCCTTAAAATGTCGAAGATATATGAAGTTTCACTACTCCTTATGTTATTAATGCTTTAGATTTTGATAAAACTCTTTGTGATCTTGGGTCTAGTATTAATTTGATGCCTTTATCTATTTTTAGGAAATAGAGATTGGAGAAGTCAAAGAGACTAGGATATCATTACAATTGGTGGATAAATCTATCAAGTACCCTATGGGGCTAGTAGAAGATGTTCTTATTAAAATGGATAAATTCATTTTCCATACCGATTCTGTAGTGCTAGATTTTGAAGAAAGAGATACTACTCATTCTCGTGAGACCATTTTTACCCATAAATAAAGCCCATGTGGATGTTAAGTTAGGGAAGCCGACATTAAGAGTGGGAGATAAACAAGTGGAATTTGATGTATACAAAGCTATGAAGAGACCGATGTTACAAAGCATAATCTTGATAAAGATAGTAACTGTTCAAGAGAGGATTCATTAACCTATGCATTTAGGACATATCTTATTGTTTGGCTTCTAGTATTTATTACGAACTCCTTAGCTAAGGTAAAAAGGTATGATCACTACTAAGTCAATAACTAAAAAGGAGCTTAATGTAATTGAACCATTAAAAATAATAAACATTATTTTATGTTTTATGGTTTTATGGGGACATCTTCAATGAAAGAGCCATATTATACTTCTACCCATCTTATCAAGTATATATGATCAAATTACCTTAATTATTCCTAGCTATATTGATTTATCATGATGTGTATGCTAGGCATCAATCATAATCTTTAAATATAAGATCAATCAATTAAAGAATTTATAATATTAAATTATTTAATTTATTCGATTTTAAAGTAATTAAGAAATTAATTAAGAATTGTAACTTAAATTTATTGTTAAACAAGTTAGGAAGCCTATAAGGTCACATGGATAAGGACCAAAGAGGTGAAATTAAAATGGTTTGAGCATGATTCAATTAGAGAATGCTTCTCATAATTAAATAGTTAAGCATAACTATTTAATATGTATAGGGACCTAACTTTAATTTGTCCATAAGGATGACTTCTCCTAATGGAATTAGAGTTTGGACATTTCTATATAAGGAACTCAAGGAGTCAACTATTAGGTTTTTAACACACTCTTCCTAAATATTAGAAAAGAAAATGGGCTTTTAAGCCCTCGCCAAACTTTCCCTCTCCTAAAGCTTTTTTTTTTTTTTGGTATACTTATAGATGTTACATACAAAGGTATCGATGATTATGGTTTGCTATGAACCTTTCTTATAGATTTAAAAAGTTAAAGAAAGGTAAACTTAGCCTTCAAGGTCTCTACATTATTGTTATTAATTTATTACAAAATAGATTCAATGTATCCATTAGATTAGGAATTAAAACTTTAAATTTTCATTGGTCTACATTATATGCAACATAACGTTAATTAAGATTTCCAATAGTGATATCAAAGTCTCTTTATTCAATTTTTTAATCTATATTATGAATAGATTATTTTGTAAGTTTATATGATTGAATTCAAAGTTTGCAAGTTTTAGCTTGATTTTACTAAAAATTATTTAGTATGAATAATTAATTTTAAGATTTTAGAAATTATGGAATAGTTCCATGATACCAATAGATGGATTAAACTTAATCAAAACAATCAAACTAGGTGTTGAAGATTGGCATATGCAAATTAGGGTTAGGGTTTAACAAAGATTGCAAAAAATTCAATTACATGAAATTTACTTATTCAGTTCTAAAATTTACTAATTGCAACATCTTTATATAAGGGTGTGTAAATTATATAATTGAATCAAATAATGGTGCCTTAGAACTAAAACTCATGTTTAGGCAAACCTTACTTCTCTCATTATAGTTAATTTTGTGTTTTTAGGTTCTTAGGGAGAATTATTCATTCTCTTATTCTTATTTTGTAATTGTATTCTCAAACTTTATTCTTGATGTTCTAGATCTAATTTAATATTCTAATATTTCAAATTGCTTAAAATAAGGAAGACCCAATTGATTTTATGAAATAAGTTGTAACCAATATTTTGTTTGATTTGGAATTGTATGACAGTTTGGATCCAATTTGAAATTAGTTTTTGGGAGTAAGACCTATAAGGGCTTTCTCATGGTGGTTTTAAAAAGGTGTTTTAAGACTAAGAATGAAGCAAAACACCTTTGGCTACTGTCAAAAGGTTAAATCAATTTCCAGATTGATTACCTCCAACACAATTTAATTTGGTTGAATCTTGGGAGAATTTTGATTTCTCTATTTTTCATACCTCCATGGCCAATCACCAATAATGGTTTTAGCCTTCACATGATGGAAGATATTACTTTTAAAAGTGAGGAGCTGACCAATTGCATAGAGTCCAAATTAAATTAGGCTTCCTACTTCCTAGATTTTATGATTTAGTATCCTAGCTTGATTAGGGAAGTTCCTATTTAGATATTTTATTTATCTAATTCAATAAGAACTTATTTTTAACTAATATAATAAAATTTTATCTAAAATAAACTAATTTTATTATTATAGATTTTTTATTTTTATTAGTTCAAATATATTTCTTGCTCCATAAGTTAAGGAACTATGATAAGTAGTTATCATAATTTGAAAGGGATTAAATATCTAATTCTAACATGAAAATTCTAGTTAGATCTAATATGATTAGAATATGGATAAAATGAGATGTTAGCCATATTAATTGATAAAATTAATTTATCAATCATAATTAATTTATTATATGATATTTTTAATTTTCTTTACTTGAAACAAAATTATTTTCAACACAATATAATTTGATTATGTATTTATCATTTTAATATATGATAAAAATAATCATGAAGTTGGAATTTTGAATTTTAAAATCTTTGAGCTTAATTGTTCAACTTACTAACTTTAAGCATATAAAATAAATAATTAGTATTTATTCATAATTTCAATTGTATATATTTAATTTAAGTATTATATGCATGAGGGATGTGTTGATCCTTTTGGTGAGTATGACAACCCAAGAGGAGGGGGTGAATTGGGTGTCCTTAATAATACTTAAGACTTATTGGAAGTTCTTTGAGTTTTTTTTAATGTATTGAAGCACACAAATTCTCTCTTACTCTAAAAGAAAAAGGTGGAGTAGAGAAGACGAGATGCCAAGATATTTATAGTGATTTAGCAATGTGCCTACATACACTCCCTAAGTAACAACTTAGGTTGTTATTCTTATTTTTGTAGGCTTAAGAATAACCTTACAACTCCTTTTATAAGGCTCGAAAGAGCAAAATCTCATCGATGATTTTCTAGACTAATCACCAACCTCTGTGTCTTTGTTGGCTAAGCACTACCATTTTTACTTTTACAACAAATTATCCAAGAAGGTGTCTTAATGAGGCAAATATAGAAGTAGTGATTAAGCAAAATCTAACACTCTAAAACACAAAAGCAAGAGAAAAATATTTGCCCAAGAAAAGTTAAACTTTCAAGATGTTCTTCTTCTTCTTTAATCTTTAAATGAGGGCTTTTTTTAATTAAGAACTCCAAAGACTAACCAATAAAGATAAATGGAATAGTTTGGGCATATTTTGGAAAAACTAACCATTAGACCTATCAATGCCTATTAAAATGTTCCCATAGTTATTAAATTTCCAACGTTCATTTCCAATGTCTACTGAGTTTTTGCCATGCTAATTGAGATCTTCAAACACACCTCATTGAACTTTTCCCATGGCATTTTCATCCATCATCATTAGTCTATATAGATCGGTTAAGGTGCTTACCTTTAATGCTCTTTGTATTTTATAGTCATTAAAGACTCATTCACCAATGACAAAGAGAAATGTTGAAGACTTCACCCATGTTTGTTGCTAACATTTGTTGTTTTCCTTTATACTCATTGAATTTCCTTTATAATCATTAGAACTTTGGCCTTTCTCTTCTTATTTTTGTCCTTGCACTAAATGTGTTCAACATTCCAAAGTCCTACCACGTTAAGATGTTTTGCCTCCATGTTTAAAAGCATATTAACGAGTCAAACAAATGTCCTAATGTTTATGTAGGCAATTCTTCAAACATCATTTCCTTAATGCTCTAACATGCCTTCTAAATAATTATTATTTAAGGTATGCCTTTATCTTCTCATTTGAGTGCTAACCCTTTAACAAAAACTATAAGCTCAAACACTAAATCATATGGTTATAACTGTTCTTGGTCTTGGAATTATTTAAAACCACCTATACAACGAAGTAACCTTAGGGTCAATAATCTCCCATAACATTCTCTCCTTTTTTTTTAATGATGATAAAACTAAGATGCTTGATGAAATAGAAAGTGGCATTTTATCAATATCTAAATTTTTTTTTCCCTTTTTGTCATCTTGATAAAAGTGAGTAAAAGAAATAAAAACAAATAAAAGATACCAAAAGAAACTTTACAAAGTGGTAGATGTAATATCAAAAATACAAATATGGTACTAATTTTTTTATTTAAAAATAATCCAAAACTATAAGGCAAATGATACCAATTGTTCGTTAAAAGGGTCCTAAACTACAAATGTGTAAAAATACAAGATACCAATTGTTAATTTGATAAAGATACCAATTTTGTTAAAGAAAACTATTTGACCCTTTATAAAAAAAAAAAACTTTAAACTTTAAACTAATTCCAAAAGCACAACACATCAAAAGATATTGATTGTTAAAAAAATAATTCAAAATAAAAAAATCTCCTCCATCTTATTTCATTTTTACATATGTTCAAAATTATTCTCCCCCTTAACTAATCTCCCTTCGCCTTGGGTTCATTAAGGAGATATTT
This sequence comes from Omphalea diandra, assembly GCA_949677035.1. Classification (NCBI taxonomy): domain Eukaryota; kingdom Viridiplantae; phylum Streptophyta; class Magnoliopsida; order Malpighiales; family Euphorbiaceae; genus Omphalea; species Omphalea diandra. The sequence goes on along the minus strand of CATIWR010463737.1, from coordinate 51,537 downwards.
AAAAATAATTTTTGAGCAAGAGTAGGGGGGCAAAAAGTGAAGATAAATTATAACATATGCTTAGGTTAGTATAAACACAAAAGGCATAACACTTCCCTTTGAATTTATGCATGCAAATCCAAATTAAACAAATAGGAGGGGTAAGAGATATATTACACTTTAGATATGGCTTGATGCTAATTATCATTTGAATCTCTTATCCCTTCTTCAAAATTATTTCCTTCACCTGTGGTGCTCCATTTTTCAGTATTGGGTGAAAGAGTCTCAACCTGTAAATCAAACATTTTGCTTTGATACCTATATCCTTTTGGCTCTATAGGGGTTAAAAGCAATCACTTTCTCATCATTTAGTCTAACATAACAAATGTATACCTTATGGCTCAATTTTCTACAATAATAACATTTTCAAGGGAGTGATCCTCTAGGTCTATGAATGGAATAGTCATAAGATGACTTCTTATGAGCTTATGAACTAGGAATGGTGGCATGTGCATTTCTATTTGGCCTATGAAAGTGATCACAAGAAGATATAGATGTGTGAGTGTGAGCACTTTGTCTTCTTGGTCTTTTAAGAGGAGGCCTATACATAAAGGCATGATGGGTGTTTTTGGTTTATGATATGAACATGAAGTACTATGCACATGAGTCATACTAGAATTTGAATTGAGATTTCTATTATGTAATTACTTTTTAGGTCTGTGAGTGTGCAATATGTGACCTAGATGAGGATGAAGATTTTTTTACCAAGTATATGTTTGATTCTTGGAGGCCTTTAAGAATCAAGAAAAACATCTACTAATTTTTTTCCCTTTAGAAATGTTAGAAAAGGAGTTTTTAAATCCAAAACTTCATTCTTTAAATTTCATTTTCTTTATAAAGGTCATCTTTCAATTTGAAAAGAGAAGAAATATCATTTTTCAAAATTTTATTTTCCTTTATAATAAACTTTAAATTTTGGTTGTCAAAAAACAACTTATCCCTTTTCTTTTCCAAAAAAAAAAAAAAGGCATTTTGTTTTTCTAAACTCATTTTCATTTTTCAAAATATCAATTTGAGATTTTAAAAGCTTATTTTTCTTAAGGACTTTATCTAAGTCATAACTCATAGCTTTCAAGACCTCTAATAGCTTATTGTAAGTAAAATTATCGTTAAAATTACTAACCCCATTAGAGTTGTCCTCTATAGCCATAGAGCACTTATTCTTTGCTTTCTTTCTATTATAAGAAAGCTCTTATTTGTTTATAGAGGTTGAGCTATTCAAACTTCTATTCCTCTTTAAATCACCATCATATTCTTAATGGAAATACTTGATGGTTGCCATGGATCTTTACTCTTTGATAATTAAGTCTTAAGTTTTAAGCATTCTCTTTAAATATTGAAAGCTTGGCTCAGATACCAAATGTTGGTCCCTTTAGTGAGGATGACAAACCAAGAAGGGGTAAATTAGGTGCTCCCAAAAACACTTAAGACTTATTGAAAGTTCAGTGAGTTCTTTTATAGTAGATTAAAGCACATAAGGTGGAGTAAAGAAGAAGAGATGATACAAGATATTTATAGTGGTTTGACAATATGCCTACATCCACTTCCTAATCAATCACTTAGATCTTTACTCTTTTTTTTTTTTGCAAGCTCAAGAATAATCTTACTACTCCTTTTTTACAAAGCTTAAAAGAGCAGAACACTATCAGTGATTTTCTAGGCTAATCACCAACCTGTGTGCTTTTGTTGGTTAAACATTAACCTTTCTATCTTTACAATGCATTACCCAAGAAGGTGCTTAAATCTCTCAACTTGGCAAATATACAAGTAGTGCTTAAGAAAAACCTAACACTCTAAAATATAAAAGGAACACAAAAATGTTTGTACAAGAAAATTTTCAAGATGTTCTTCTTTTTCAATCTTCAAAAAAGGGACCTCTTATATGAAAACCCTAAAAACTAGGTGGTGGAAACAGATGGAATAGTTTTGATAGCTTTTAAAAAGATTAGTCATTAGACTTATCAACACTCGTTGAAATGCTCCCATGGCTATTGAATTTCTAATGTTCATTGAGTTTTTGCCATTCCAATTGAGATCTTCAAACATGCCTCGTTAAACATTTTCCATGTCCATTGAATCTTCACCATGATTGTTAACATTTTCATCCACCATTGTTGACTTATACAAATTCGTTAAGGCACTTCCTAAATGATTTTTCAATGCATGTTGAATTTCCTAATACCCATTAAATATGCCCAATGCTTGTCAGGATTTCCTCCATGGTCATTAGAGACTCCTTCATCAATGATAGAGAGAAATGAGGAAGACATCACCCACGCTCATTATCTACCTTCAATGCTCATTATTTTCCTCTATGCCCATTGAATTTTCTCCATAGTTGTTGGAGCTTTGGTCTTTCTCTTCTCATTTCTATCCTTTCACCAAATGCCTTCAACATTCCTAAGTCCTACCGCCTTGAGATGCTTTGCCTCCATCTTAAAAGAATATTAATGGATCAAATAAATGTCTCAATGCTTAGATAGGCAATTCTTCAAGTGTCATTCCTTTAATGCTCTAGCATGTCTTCTAAAGCACTATTGACTAATGTGTGCCTTTATTTTCTCCTTCGGGTTTTAACTCTTTAACAAAAGCTGCAAGCATAAACATTTAATCATAGGGTTATAACTTTTGTTGATTTTGGGACCATTCAAAATAATCCACTCAAATGAGTAACATTAAGGTCAATAATCGTCCCCAATAGGATGAGTATGGATATCTAAGATCTATATGACATGTGTAGTTAAATGGATGTTAATTTAAAGTTTATTTAATAGATAAGGCTTGCATGCTCTCCCTCTCAACTTCTTCTGTAGTTGTAAATTTTTTCTAATCTTATCCCACTCAAATATAACTCAAGATTTTTAATAATTATATAATATAATTAAATTAGAGTTTGTAATTTAAAGATTGAGAAAGAGGAGCTAATAAGGACATTAAGGGCATTTTTCTATAATATGATTGGTAATGTAAAATACCTAAGTTTGACCATCTAGTTTTCTAATATGACTTAAAGGAAACTAGTTTAGATGTAATTTTTGTAATCTTCCTAGTACAATGGCACATGTATACACACCTACACATATACCTTTATGCATAAGACTTCATTATACCAATATATAATCTTGAAACAAGATAAAATAGGTAAAGGATTTCCTTATTAAAATATTAAGTATAATGCCTTCTATTATTATAGTATAAATTGAAAATTATTTTTTATTGAGAGTATATGTGGATTAACCTTGATAACCCTCTTAACATGAACATGCTTTACGTTATAGGTGATGGGTTTACTTAAACAATTGTATATTATCTAGGATGGGTTACCTTGATAATATAGGAAGGCAAGACTAGAATAAACACATGTGATGTGCATTGGCAAAGGGTTACCACTTAATCAATATGTGAATCATATGTAATGTGATTGATAAAGATCTACCATGACAATATATTATGTCATAAGAATATTAATCAAGGTCAAGTAAGACTAGGTTGGATCCTAACCCATTAAGAATTATATCCGTTTGATTTCTTATTTAATAGTGAGGGAAGTTAATTTAACAAAAATAGTGAAAGAGTCAAATTAAATTAAAAACCTAAATTAATTTAAAGATACATATTATGTATAAAGCATGACTTATCCCATCTTTAGGTTGTAATGAAAATATAAGTAATAATAAATTATTGCATAGCATATGAGATGCTAATTTTTGAACTAACAAGTCTTGAGAATTGTTTTCAAATAAATTATTATGTGTTTATATGCTTTTCACCCATCTTTGTTAAGGATCCAAGTACATTAGTGCTATATAAGTAAATATTTGATGTTAATTAACATAATACTTGAACTTTTAAAGCATAGTTAACATCAATACTTTAGTTTTTTTTTTATCTCAAAAGCACAAACTATGAGTGTGAATAAGAACAATAACTAAGGTATCTTCGAAAGAAGAATTGCAAAGTGTGTTACAATTTTATGGAAGAAGAAGCTTGGTGAAGCCCCTACTTCAAGCATCATTTGAGAGTGATCGAGTGATATCTACATCTAATTAACTTCCTTAAGTATATGATACTTGACATGGATCTCACATTTGATGTGTAGAAATTGAAATGGACTAAAAAGTTAAAATAGGATATACAAGTTTGAAAATAAAGTAATGATTATTATATTTAAAACTAGAAACATTTAATTACTAATGAATTAAAACTAGATAATGGTTACCAAGTTCTAAATGCTCTGGAATCTTCAAATCCATCTTATAAGTGTTATAAGTAGAGTTGAAGTTCATTATTAAAGAAAGGTTATTTCTTTATAATAAATAATGATATTTACAAATCTAAAGATGATGCAAAAGTATTTTTATGCATTTGATTTATGAAAACTTATACTTAACATTGAATGCAAGATAAAAGATGATTAAGAATCATTTTAAGATTTTGCAATAAAGTTAGAACAAACATACAACAAATAAAAACATAACAACGATCTATAACTTTTCAAGGATTAGTTTCAAATCAAGTTAGTAGACAAGATTTCATATGAGATATGAAATGATGTAAGGATTACTTACTTGTCTTACATAATTGGATTTTATAATGCTTAGGAGAAGCATATTGTAAGTTTATGGTATTTCAGCAAGGAATTATTGAATATTCTTATACTTCTTTTTTGAGTTAGACTATTAATCTCAAAAGTAACTACCAATCCTTGAAGAAATTATTTCTTCAAAGGAAATAAAGAGAGTGTAGATGGAACTTGAAATAATTTAAGCACTACAAACTAATAAACATATACAATTAACAACTTTAGGTTAATTCATTACGACATGCAAATGTAAACATAATAAATACAAATCCTTAAGTTTATATCATAAATTAAAACATTGATATGGATCAGTCTAAAGCTAAAATGATATAGTTCTTATTTGATGAGACTGCTCATTATGAGTAATCAATATGTCATATTGATTATTGGCTCAAATTTGAGGATACTCAACCATCATAAAAGTAAAAGTTTATGAAACAAAGAGTTGTTTTTCAAAAACCTATAGCCATGCATATATCATAAAAGTGTTTAAGAATTTATGCAAATCTTAAGAAATTGATACATCTAAATTAATGATGGATAAATCATATGTTTATTAGTGAGTTAATAGGAGTAATTTATTTTCTTAAAGCTTTATATTGTGAACAACTTACTTATGAGAAAATAAAATATAATTATAGAAATTTGTAAGTCTAAGAAATTAATTAACCGTGAATATGAAAAAAATATCCTATAAACTGAAGACTTTATATCTACAATAATAGATCTTGATGGTTGTACTTTGTAATCCACTTTCATGGACAAAAGCGAAGATAGTTTAGCAAATGAAATCTAAAGAAAGAGTTCTTTCCATAAGACTTTAGAACTAATTTCTAAGGCTAACAAAATTGAAAGAGATTGAATGATTTTTTGTCTTGAGAAGAATAGAGATGAGTTACATTTATGAGATATTAATACTTGTATTCATAATTTCCCATTGGAACGATTCTAAGCTATGAGAGACTATAGTTCTAGAACCATGATTTAAGTAAAACTCTTTTGTTTAAGGTAACAAAAAAAGAAGATTCAAATCAAGTAATGCATTATAGAATGAATAATAGTTTGAATCTAAGCATTATTGAATTGTGATATATTATTATAATAATGGAGCTATTATTGGAACCAAAAGATCTCATGATTCATCTAGATTTATATTTAGAATAAATTATTTTATTATTGAGATAACAAATAGAGGAAATGAGTAATAAATAGCCCATAAAAGATAATCTTGTAGAATCACTTTTAGTAAAGTCTTACCTAGTAGGATCACCATTAGATGGATGATGTATTGAACACATAGTTGATTGGCTCTAGTGCAAATGGGATATTGTTAGTATATGCCTTTGAGCTAATTTATTAGCAACTCATGTACTAGACAAGATTCATGTAATATGTATTGATTATCATAAAAATTTCATCATCTTTCATATATTACTAATGGTGTAATAATGTTATCTAATTTATCTAGATAATGCTTGAGATAAAGTCCATGGAATATATATACTTTGCAAAGATAGCTTAAGCATCAAAGTATCATTCATAAATCTTTCTAATCAATGTATTGGTACATGCTTTTGTTTTTTGAATGGTGAAGGAAGCTATTGATTCCATAAGTAGAAATATGCAAGATACATGGGGCATGCATGTAGATACTTGCTAAAGAAGAAATGTACTAATGACTCGTAAGAAATAGCTATAAGTGGTGTGTAATTAATCCTTGGACTTGAGAATGCCACAGTATATTATCAAGGTAATCTTATACTTTGATTATGTAGCCATATTTGTAAGGCATATTTTGGGTATGGTATGATCTTGATGGAGATAGTAAGTATTAAAGCGATTATTCATTGACCTAAGCATTAAGGTAATGTCTTATTAGTTAGCTTTTAGTATTGATTATGAAATCATTGACCAAAGTATGATCATTGTTAAGTCAATAGCTAAGAACGAACTTAACATAATCAAACCATCAAATATAGTAGATACTATTCCATGTTTTATGGTTTGATTGGGACATTTGTAATGAAAGGACAACATTACATGGATAACTATCTTGTTAATGGTATATAATATTAAATTACCATGATCATTCGCAGTTACATTGATTTATCATTACGTGTATGCTATACATTAATCATGATCTTCAAATATAAGGGCAATTAATAAGAGGATTTTCTTTATGATAAATTAATTTATTTAATTTGATATTAATTAAAAACTATGACTTATATTTACTATTAAACAAATTAGAAAGCCTATAAAGTTAAACATAAGAACTAGAGATGTAAAATTAAAATGCATTAAGCATAACTGTATTAGAAAGGATTTATTATGTTTTCAAAAAAAAAAAAAAAAAGGATTTCTTACAATTAAGTAGTTAATTATAACTATTTAATATGTTGAGAGATCTAACTATAATTTAGCTATTGACCCTAATTCTCTTAATGAGATTAGAAGCTAGGACATTTTCATACAAGGAACTCAAAGGGATCAACCATTAAGTTTTTAACACTCTTAAGCCATAGCCAAACCCTTCTTCTCCCGAAGCTAATTTAGGATTTTCAGCATTCTTATTTATGAGGAAACTCACAATGATGGTGTCTACAAAGGTATGGATGATTATGATTGGTATAACCCTTTCTTGTAGAATCGAGAAGTTAAAGAAATTGGAATCAACCTTTAAGGTAAATCTCTATGTTCTTGTTATTAATTAATTGCAAAAATTGATTTATATATCAATGGATATGGGTATTAAAATTTTAAATTTTAGCTGTGTATGCTTTGAATATAAGCATTAATTAAGCTTTCCCAACAATAAACAAACTCAAAATTAGATAATATAACATTAGTCCAAAGGAAAGTGTTGTCCAGCAAGGAAAACTACCATCACTGATATTCCAAACAATCCCGATATGTGGCATAGCATAAAGAAAGAGACAAACAAATTCTTGCTTTCTTGCCATATGATTAGTGCCAAAAACAAATGTAATTTACCAGCTATAATCATCTATAAATGTATTACTTGTCCTTCTCAATCTTTTGTTCATTGTGAGCTTTCATGTTGCCCTCCTTTGGTATGGATTGAATTCTCAAATAAGGGTTCCTAGTTAGTGTCTCTCCTCTTAGGGCAGCAACATACCGGTCATTCGTATCCTACTTTCGCTGTAGCTCCCCAAGGTATTCTGCTAATCTCTCTTGATTAACCTTCGCCATCATCTGATACAAAAATTCATGAACTATAATGTCAAGATGTAATTATATCAGGATGAGAAAATGCTTAAAGAATTACAGTGTTAAAGCATAGATATTAAACATGCAAGGTGTTGCCAGCCACGGGGTCCCACCATCCCAGAGACTAGATGAAAGGCTACAGGTGCACATATGAGAAAGATCAAACACACAAAAATATATATATATATATATATAAAGACAATATTCAGAACAAATTCAAGAAATTAGCACTCGTTTATCCAGTGTAGTTAAAAGCGCATGCAGTGCTTGCTTAAGCACTAAAGTAAAGTGCAAATGAGTTCCACTGGTTTTAATACCTCTACGCGAGGTACCTTTAATCACGCACATGCTTTGAGAGCTGAAGCGAGAGCTTTTTTTTGAAGCAGAAGGCAGAAAGCGCTTGCTTTGGTAGAGTCACTATAGTCAATTCTAGAAAATTCAGTCTTCTTATTTAATTAATGTCTTAATCTTATCCTATTTATATCTCTTATCTTATTTCCAAACACCACACCCCCCCTATTATGTCTTGTATCACACTATTTTTTTTTTTATATTATGCTTTACCTCTTTCGCGTCTTATTTCCACTTCTAATCATTTATTTTCTTTATTCATATTCGTCCTCCAAATTTTCTAGTTCCTGTTGATATCACTATATATTATTCCTTAAACTAATTTTTTCCTTTAATTTTATTAATTAATTATTTAATAATTTGCATGTTATTTTAGTAAAGCAAGCACTTATTTTGCACTTTCGACTTTAAGTGATGAGACATATCGCTTTGAAGGTGCCTTTCGCATTTGATTACCTTGCTTTTATCCAATTAACTTGAGATGACAGTCATTCCATTGTCATCTAAAGATAACAATCTAACCAAAAGGGAACAGAAAAAAATGAACCTTTTCTATCGTTTGTTCTAAAAGCAGCAATTTAAGCATGGAATCAAAAAATAATGTTATGTTACGTAAAAGCTGTTATTCAACGGTTCTTGGAGAGGGAGTCACCCAATATATGCCATCTTCAATAAATATTTTTGTTTGTTAGTTTTTTGGCTAAATGGCCAAAAAAATTCCCAAGCTTTCCACCAATTATTAACTGTAATAGGTCGTTTTAATTTTATCAAATCTATCCTCAACCTTTCACATTGACAATAATCTTAGACATTACTCAAACTGATAAAAGAAAATATATTATTATGGGATTGATCAGATCAAACATTTTATTTTACTTTCTCTTATCAAAATGACATTCCTCTCTCCTTTCCCTTTCTTTCATTCTTATCCCCCTCTTCCTCTCTTTCTGTCAATGAAATAATATCCATAAGCTGCAACAACTATTTGATCTAAAACAAAATGAGGTGTTAGCCTCCAAAAATTCTCTTAAAATTAACAACCATATCACAATAACCTAAAATTAAAAATGTAAAACTTTTGGGAGATCAATTAAGATAAGATAATTTTTTCCTTTTATTCTCTCAGAAGAAAAAAGACAATGTGATATCTGCATTCGCTCTTTCTCTAATGTTCTTCCTAGTTCCGTGTACTTTGCTTTTCCTGTGTCTAACTTTACACCCTTTATTTTTGTTATTTCCTCTCCCAACCTCAATGCAGTTCTTTGTTATCGTAATCCCCAATGTTTAGATTGAGTTTATGTTTGTTCAAAAAAATTTCTCCAAGAAAATCTGCAGCATATACTCTTTTTTTTTTTTTTTTCATTTTGGAGTAGGATAATACTTTATGGAGCAATGCCTTTTGATTAAAACAATCTGGTTCAGAATTTAATTAATAGAATTTTCTTTAATCAATTTGCATGGAATTGATAAAATGATTACTAATGTAAGAAGATGATAGTATAATTGATAAAAATGGTGGATTAGCGCAAAGGTTGGGATATAGGTCATTAGCCTTTCCTTTTCTTGCAAGTTCAACAGAATACAAGAGTTGTTATTTGGCTGTCACCAGTAAAGGCGGTAACCAACTTCTATCCCCATCCAAGGCAGATTTTTTTCCCACTAAAGGGTGGAACTTATGTCTCAAACACTTCATTCCGTCCTTATTTTGAGTTTTACTTCAACTCAAGTCCTTCCAAAATCTTGCCAGTTGAAATTAAAGCCTGATTTCACTTAGGAAATGGGTAAAATCAAGTAAAAATTAGTACTTTTCATGAAAACGACTTAATGAAATGCTCTCATTGATTTATTTTGTTGTAATTATGATCATTTGTTAGCCTCTTAACTTTAGTAACTATGTTTTGCAATTTTGGAAGAAACAATTTTGCTTCAACAACATCAGTTCCTTAACACTCAACTGCCACACGATTTAAAATAAAAAAAACTACAACTCTGAAAACTCAAAAAGCAGAGAAAATATGATGAAGTTTCAGATGGTTCAATTGGTTGCAAAAAAGAATGAAGAGGGAAAATTGAAGCTCTACCCGATGATATATCTTATATAATCGCTTTGTCTTTTAACTGAGTTCTAATTATATTTTGAATCCAAATAGATACTAGAATTTTTTGTCAACAACAACAACAATAATGCACATATCAGTATTCACGCAGTGCACCAACGTGCAAAAAACGAAACATATTATAAAACCCTAAATCAAATGTTAAACAATTATAATTCCCAATTCTCCTAGATCATTGTCGATATATAATAGAAGTAATGGAAGTGCACCAGAGATTCGGGGCCGGCGTTCTGGAGGAGACGGGCCTCAAGCTCCGGGTTACGAGAGTTAGTGTGCATAACGCAATAGCCTATGACGCCAGGAACCACTCCGCAGATTGTGGCGAAGGTAAAGAAGAAAGGCTTTGAGTCTCTTGTCTTTCTCACTATCCATCTCCATGTTTCGCTGTTCTCCCACAGAATTGACATTCTCACGCTTCTGCCCTCACTCACCCAGTACTCGTCTGTTGAATCAATCCTGCTCGTCAAACGTGAAACACATATTCTTTTAAGAACTCACATTTTCCTGTATATTCAATTTAGTCATTCTACGTTATATTATATCTAATTAGAGTTGAAACTTTGATTAGTCACCATCATTTTATTCTTATTAGATCATATTAAATCATTTCTTCTAAAAAAACTAAAAACATTTCAAATAACTAAGTAAATTCTTGAATATATCGTATATATTTATTACAATAAATAAATTGAAAATTTTAATGCTCCAACTGTGAAAGAAATACAAAATAATTTGTTTTCCATTACAAAGAATTTTTAAAACAATTTAAACTAAGTTTTCATATGTTAATGTAATTTTAAAAAATTGATTTTTGATTTCTCAATTAAAAATTTTTACAGACGTATTTTTAATTTATAAATAGTGATTTATTTTATTTATGTTGTTATATATGATAAGAAAGTTGAAAAAAACTAAAAGTAAAAGTAATATACTAATATACCTTGAATTAATATTTTACTAAATAAATAAATGAATATTTAATTTGGTGATGATATTAAAATAAATTAGTATATTGGTCAAAATTAAATTCTTATAGTTTAAGTTTCTTACATTAATAAATCAACATTCACGTAATTATAGGTCAAATTTTATTAGTCACTTCAAATCAATTTTGTGCAATTAAGTCACTAAAATATTATTTTTTATTTCAATGTACTTATTCCAGTAGAATTAAGAATTTTCAATAATGGGAATGCCACACAATAAAAATTTTTAAATAGATTAAGGATCAATTTGACTCTTGAACTTTTTCAAGAAGTTTAGATAAATTCAAATTAACTTTTTGAGTTAATTTAATACCAAATCTGAAATTTTATGAAAGACTAAATCCAATTTTAAGTGTTGAATTAACTCAAGATGTTAAATTAACTCACAAAGTTAATTTAAGTTGATTTGAACTTCTTGAAAAAAAAAAAAAAAAGGTGTCAAATTGGTCTTCTATCCATTTAAAAGTTTTTACACGTGACATTCTAGTTATCAGAAATTCTCAATTTTACCGGAGTAAATGAATTGAAATAAAAATAATATTTTTGGTAATTAAATTGCATAAAATTAATCTTAAATGACTACAACATAATTTGACTTACAATTAGGTGACCATTAGATATCTGGTTTATAATTAACAAAGACATATTTATGCTAGAAAAAAGTTAAAGTTTTATTTTTTATTTTCATTTTAATATATTTTATTATCTAAAAAATTGATATTTTTATGGATTATTTTAAACTAATAAAAAAACAATAAGATTACCTCTATTCCCATGATTAGCCATATTTTATATTTAAATATTATTTTTAGGAGAGTTTTTTAGCCTTATTTATGGCTTAGTTTTCATCCTCTTTGTCTTCTTCATGCTTTTGAATGAATGAAAAGTAATGGAAAAAGGTTATAAGGCCAATGATCGTTGGATTCCTTTTTAGTTTTTTGCTTATTTGGTGTATTTTATTTTGTTCTCCATTAAGTCCATAAATACTACCCTTGAAAGGTGTTGGTTAGCCTTCCTCATGGTCAAACTAGCATCCTTTCCAACTTTCTGATATAGGTTATAAAGAGATGTCATTAGGCGAAGGTTATAAACACCTATGACTCTTGTTGAATCCTTTCATATTTTGTCCACTTGACACATTTGGCTTGTTTTGCCACTATACACATACGCACTAGTTCCCTCTTATATAGAAATTGTGTAGTGCTCTTTGGAATTTCCACCTTACTTGGCCCAAGGTTATATAAATTCAATATCCCTTGTTAATAGATGAATAGACAATTTCTAAGAAAGAACCATTGAATCTTGTGTGTGAGAGGAATAAGAATGGAAGGATATATGTCTATATGTGAATAACGTTAGCATTTCAAAGATACATGCATAAAATTGTCTATCCATGCATCATTCTAATAACCCTTATTTTACGACAATCATAGCTCCACTTAAATCTTCTTAGAAGATGAGAGGAAAAAGACTAGCCAATAATAGTAACACACCTAACCTAGTCCAAAATGCAAAACTATTAACATTCATGGAACAGACTGAATTAGGATATCAGTCATAACTTATGGAAAAAAAAATGAGAGCAAATTTTAGTTGTATGATGGTAGAGCATATTTTATAGGAAGTTCAAAAGCATTTAAATGAGATTCTAGCAAAGACAATGAAGCCTTTTTCCTTATAGAATAGAAAAGGGATAAGATCTAGTAGATGCCTTGCCTCTAGTGATGATAAATGACAATCTATTTAGGACAGAAGATTAGCACGAGCTAAAAACTGCTAAAAAATGTGTTACTAGAATACCAACACCATAGAATGACATAAGAGATTTGAAGGATAATGCCAAGATAGATAGAATTGCTAAGCAGCTTAAAAGGATTTAAAAGACCTTAGATGTCGAGGGATTAAAACAAGGGACATACATAAAAAACTTTTTCCCTAAAAGTCAAAAAAAGCTTCCTGCTAATTTTGAATGTTTGAGATCTCGAAGTTCACAAGGAGGTAGGATTCTAAAAATCATATTTGGTCCTATTTTACTTCATCTTTAGTGTTATCTAAATAAATTAAACAACTACTATTGCACCTTTCCTAATATATGAAAGATGAAGAAGTTTGTGATTATCAACATATATTAAACAAATATTGTCTAGTACATAAGCTACCGATAAATATTGGCTCAAAGGAATATACCATCAAAACCTAACTAGGTGATTGATGCATGTGCTTTATGCATATTATTTTGTCTTAAATTCTAGAGTTAATAAATTGTCCTCAAGTTTTTTTATAGTTTTTTTTTTATGTTTTCATTAATTTTAGGTTTTGGTGACTTAGGTTGAATAAATGACAAAATTATGTGAAATGAGTGAAAATTAGCTTTGTTTGAGATAGGGCTATAGATTAATTCATTTTTTAAAGATATTGTGAATTGTGCAAGATGGATTTAAGCTCGTAATTCTTAACAAAAGTTTGGACAAACCTTAAATCGAACCTGCCCTTTAAGCAACTAAACCAAGAGAGCTTAATTTGAAAATTGTAAGAGTGGTTTGTATAACCAACTTGAGAGATTTGTACAAAAAACATGAGGTCTATATAGACAACTCCTCAAAGCCTAAATAATAAGAAGCTACTAAAATAGTGACAAAGTGGTTATATAGATAACCCAAAATTTATATAGACAATTTTAAGACCCTAAAACTCCAAAATATTCATTGATCTTGTTTATAGAAAAAGAAGAAGAGGAGAGGATAGGGTGCAATCCATGACACTTTGTGCAAATGCACCCCCTTTCCCTTTATAAATACCCTAACATTCGAAGGTTGAAGGAGGGTTAGAAAAACTTTAGGGAAGTACTTCCAAATTGAAAATTCTAAGCCTAGAATATCCTTATTATAAAAATCAAGAGGCCCATCAACTAGCCTAGGAGGTTTAAGATAAAACACCAAGCTTTGCTTCACTTGAAATTAAGACATTTGCTTTAGGTGATATTCTATTACTTTTAGTGCCATTGAGGGCTAAAAGCTAACCCCTATGCCATACTAAGCCTCCTTTCCTCCTCCTTCTTCTTCTTATTCCCTTCTTGTTTCACTGTTCATACTTTTTTTCTATAATAAGCCTAGTGGTCTATACAAACACTTTGTGGTTTATACAAAACACAGGTTGTTTTGTGTAAACAATAAATATTGTTCACGTGTATTATTCATAACATGCATCCTTTTTATTTTATTTATGTTTTTAGCCTTTTTTTTAAAAAAAATTCTTGAGCCTTAGAATGGATGAGATACGGTAGTTTGTAATAACTAAAGACTTCCATCCATCATGCCTTAGTCATATTTCATAAACAAATGGTGTTTAGTGGTTGATTAAAACACCTTATGATATGTTTTATTTCATTTACTTGTCTCTTTAAGCATAAGTTTGGAGGAAGGTGACAGGGAAAGGCTATAAAGCTAATAACCCTCTAATTCCATTTTAGTTTTATGGTTACTTATTGTGTTTTATTTGACCCTTTTACCATTCTTCTTTTCACAATCTTGTAGAGGGTTTGGTTGGCCTTTCAGATGGCCAACTTGATCCCTTCACCATCTCTACTGAATAAAATGTAAAGATACCCTTTTTGGGGAAGGTCTCAAATGCTAAGGATCCCAATTTATGACCTTTAATATTCTATTTATTTAAGTCTCATTATCATCTTTGGCATGCTACTCACCTTTTTACTCTAGCATGCATCCTAGCCTCCTTCATGGCTAGGATTCCCTTATATTTTGGTCTTGGCACATTAATCAAATTTAGGGTAGTTTAGGAGAGGTTTTAGGACACTTACGACCCCTAATCTTGTCCCGAATTATGCTTAATAATGATTTGTTCTTTTATTCACATACATTTCACATCACACATCCTTCATTATGCCTAATAATGATTAGTTCTCTTATTCATATACTTTTCACATCACACATCCTTTATGATGCATTATATGTCACTAAAATAGAATATGACTCCTAGTTTGTTATTTGAGCACGATAGGATCTGTTGGACTAGGAGGATTAATCCTAAGTCTAGAAACTCTTTTGATCTTGACAAAGGAGATTGATCATTATTAATGGTTTATTTAAGCATTGTTTTATAGAAATTAGTAGGATCTTCAAGTGAAGATGGATGGAGCTCTTAAACTCCAAGTTGACTTGTAAATCACAACCGCAATCTCAAATTCACGACCGCAATCAATGAGAAGACTTGCTAAAAATTAGACAGGGGAAATCGTGGAGCCATTCTCGATCGCGACTCACCCAAAAGAAGGAGTCCAAAAATGACAGACTGATTTGCGGTCTATGTCACGTCATAGTCGCGATCGCGATTTTCAAAAAGCCTCAAGAGGGAAACAAGTCCACAACCAGAGCTTGACAAATGTCCTAGGTGACCGTTGAAAGATAAAAATCAATAAAGGCAACTTGTTGGTAGCGACCGCGATTCGTGAAGTGGAAGATGCAATTTCTGACAAAATAATTTGTGTCCTAAGTCGCGGCTTGCACAAAGAAATTCGCAACTGCTACTTTTGTTAGTAGAAGAAACGCAATGACTATATTTTTCTAATGAACCAATGGCAAGAAGACACATGGACTAGCCTTTAGACACAAATGGGGTTTTTCGCTGCAAGTTTTGGCTCCCGTATGAAAATTTGGAATTCGCTATCATGATTAAGCAGTAGCGACCGCAACTTCAGCCTGACAAGCAATTAATGCAGAATCCGTCTAGCATACCTTGAAGATTTTATATCAGTTTTTATTGCAACGTCAGTTTGATGGGTAGAGGCTATAAATACCTCACCAAACAGATGTAAACAAAATAGAATTAATAACTTTGTAATCAAACTCTTGCAATTTTACTACTCAATTTTTCTATTCTTTTAGGCATTATTTGGTGTGAGCATAAACACCATTTGCAAAGATTATAGTGTGAGCCTATAAAAACACTAAGAGAGGTTATTGTGAGAGCTTGTAAAAACATAAGTGTAAAGGTTGTTGTGTGAGGCTCAAAAACATAAGTGTAAAGGTTATTGTGTGAGCTTTCAAAACACAAGTGTAAAAGTTTGGTGTGAACTTAAAAACATCATTGGTAGATAGTGGAACACCCAATTGCTGAGAATTGAAGAGTAGACGTAGGGTCAATTATACCCGAACTACTATAAATCTTGTGTCTACTTTCTACTTATTCTTTTCCATATCTTCTTGTTTTAATTTTTACACACCAATTCAACTCCTCCCCCCCTCCTCCTCTTCTTAGTGCCTAGGACCAACAAGTGGTATCAGAGCCAAAACACTTAAACAAACCTTTATTGGTCAGTAAAAGATCATGGCACAAGAAGGAACCCATTCACACCTTAAGCCTTACTTTGATGGTTTCGACTATACTCATTGGAAGTATAGAATGGAAATCTACCTTGACACAGATGTGGTGGACCTTTGGGATGTGGTTGTCAAAGAATGGAAGCCACCCACTAAAGTAGTGGATGGAATTAAAGTACTTATCCTAAGAGAAGAATGGGTTGAAGCTCATTGGAGATCAAATGGTAAAAATAAGAGAGCAATGACCATTCTTCTGAGCTCTCTCTCTAAAGAAGAGATTGAAAGAGTGCAACATTGTCAAACTGTACATGCCATTTGAAGGACTCTAAAGAACTATCATAAAGGTATAATTCTAGTCAAATTAAGCCGTTAGGAAATGTATGTCACCAAATGGGAACTCTTTATGATGAAAGACAATGATAGCATCATAAAAATGACAAATAGGCTCTTGTCCATTGTCACCAATATGAAGAAATTTGAAAGAGCTCTCACCAAATATGAGGTAAACATAAAAATCCTTAAAACTCTTCCTCTAGATAAATTTGG
Organism: Omphalea diandra; assembly: GCA_949677035.1. Lineage (NCBI taxonomy): Eukaryota > Viridiplantae > Streptophyta > Magnoliopsida > Malpighiales > Euphorbiaceae > Omphalea > Omphalea diandra. The sequence goes on along the minus strand of CATIWR010463737.1, from coordinate 34,349 downwards.
TATTAGGGTTTACAGCATACAAGAGTCCAATCTGAAGATTGGGAAGGTTCCAACCGACGTGTTGATAGGCAAACTCTTGACTCATGAGTTGGCCTTGTAAAAGGATGAACAAATGAAGAAGCTAAGAGGCCAAAGAGATAAATAAGAAAAAGAAAAAAGAACTATGGCTCTTAAGTCTTCAACAAAGGAGAAGGAGGTAGAAATCACCTCAAGTGATGAAGAAAATGACAAGGAAGAAGAGGAGCTGACAATGCTCTCTAGGAGGACAAAGGAGTTGATCAAGAGAAGAAAAGAAAGAAAAGGCTTTAAGAAGACAACTCCTAGTCCAATAGAGAAATCCAACGATGTCACTTGCTATGAATGTGTCAAGCAAGACCACATCAAGTATGAGTGTCCCAAATTAAAGAAGAAGAAGAGATGGGACAAGGAGAAGAAGAATAGTTTTTCAGCCACTTGGGACGATAGCTCAAGTGAAGAAGAGGAAGAAGGAGAAGTTGTCAATATTTGCTTCATGGTACAATAAGACTCTACTAATGAGGTAAGTACTTCTTCTCATTCTCATTCTGATTTTAAATTTGATGAGATAGATGAAGAGCTTCTAGAGGCTCTAACAATAAGATGTGACAAATACAAGTCACAAATGAAATCTTATAAAAGAAAATGTCAAAAGCTATAGGATGATTATAAATCCCTCAATGACATTGTAAGAGAATTGAAAGCATCTAATGATGAGCTCAAAAAATTAGTGGATAGTCTTTCTCTTTCATCTTCTTCTATGGCTTCACTTAGAAAGGAGAATGACACTCTAAAAGGAGAAGTCATTGAGCTTAAAAGCCCCATCTCTAAGTTCCATAAAGGAAAAGAAGCCTAAGATACATTGATTGTATCATAAAGACCTTCACTAATTAGACATGGTCTAGGCTTCAATGGAGCCTCCTCATCATCTCAAACCATATTTGTTAGATCTTTAGAACCTCAAACATCAAGCATTGAACTAATTAGAAAGAAAATTGCTCCTAGCACCATGCCTCCAAAGCCTAAGAGCAAAAGGAAGGCTTTCCCAAGCTCTAGAGCCAAGACTTAAGGAGCTAACCATGCCTATATGTATAACAAAAAACATGGTCATTCTCATAAAAAATTTTCTACTCGTACTCATCATACATGTTCATGTATGCATTCACATGACCTAGGTATGAGAAGGCCTCCTACTCATACTAAATTTATGAATAGGAGAAAGACTCCTAAGTCTAAACTCCAATGTCGTTATTGCTTGAGATTTGGACACATTAATATTTATTGCTATATTAGGAAGGCTCACCTCAAATTAGAGGACCCTTCATCTTCTAACCCCCAAAGACCCAAGTATGCTTGGGTACCTAAGAAAAGGTAACTTACTATTATTATGCAGGGGAATGTGGCAACCACCAAATCAAGCAATTAGCATATAGATAGTGAATGTTCCAAACACATGATAGGAAATAGAATGTTATTCACAACATTGAAAGAAAAAGAAGGTGGAAATGTCACATTTGGTAACAATGCCAAGGGTAAGGTAATTGACATTGGAACCATTGGTAAGAATTGCTCTTTAATTGATAATGTTCTTTTAGTTAGTGGCTTACAACATAATTTGTTAAGTGTAAGTTAATTGTGTGACAAAGGTAACAAAGTCACCTTTGATCCTAGGGAATGTCAAGTCACCACTTTATTGGATGATGAGGTTATTTTCAAGGATGAAAGGAAAGGCAATACCTACTCAATTGACTTGGACAATTTGGCTTATCAATCTTTTAAGTGTCTTATGTTTATGAGCAATGAAGCTTGGTTGTGGCATAGAAGGCTTGGACATGCAAGCATGGATCTTCTTCAAAGCCTATCTAAAGGAAAGCTAGTGGAAGGACTTCCAAAGCTTAATTTCTCTAAAGACAGGACATGTGGTCCATGCCAAATGAGGAAGCAACACCATGCCTCTCACAAAGCTAAAAATGTTGTAAGTTCAACTAAGCCTCTTCAACTTATCCATATGGACTCGATAGGACCCACTAAAAGTGCTAGCCTAAGTGGAAAACACTATGCACTAGTCCTTGTAGATGATTACTCCAGGTTTACTTAGGTATCTTTTTTAGCTCATAAGAATGATTCATTTGATGCTTTAAAAACCTTTGCAAAAAGGGTTCAAAATGAAAAAGGTTACTTCATATCTTATATTAGAAGTGACCATGGAATGAAATTTCAAAATGAGTCTTTTGAAAATTATTGATTGGAGAATGGAGTTTTTCATAATTTTTCAGCTCTTAGAACACCATAACAAAATGGTGTTGTAGAGAGGAAAAACAAAACATTGGTGGAAATGGCTAGAATAATGCTCAATGAGTATGTTCTACCAAATTACTTTTGGGCCAAAGCCATTAACACTGCATGGTATATTGCAAATAGAGTTTTTAAAAGATCCATTCTCAATAAAACTTCTTATGAGCTATGGAACGGTAGAAAACCCCAAATATCATACCTAATAGTATTTGGATATAAGTGTTATATTTTGAACACCAAGGATAATCTTGAAAAATTTGATTCCAAGACGAATGAAGGAATCTTCTTAGGTTATTCCACCACAAGCAAAGCATATAGAGTCTTCAACAAAAGTTCAATGGTAGTTGAAGAATCTATGAATGTTGTTTTTGATGAATCTAATAAACTTGATCTTATGAAAGGTATTTTTGTTGATGATCTTGTAGGTGATCTTGAAAAGCTGGAATTGGATGATTCTACAAGAAGAGTTGATAAAGATAAAGAAGAAGGTGATTCATCAAGAGTAGATAAAAACCAACATCATCGACAACAAGTAGAGCCAAGCCAAAATCTACCTAAAGATTGGAGATTTTCCAAGTATCACCCTAAGGACTTGATTATTGGTGATACATCTAAGGGTTTAAGTACTAGATCTCAACTTCATCATTTAGATAATAATTTTGCATTTGTTTCTCAACTTGAGCCAAAATCAATTGATGAACCTTTTGATGATGAGAGTTGGGTACTTACTATGCAAGAAGAACTCAACCAATTTGAGAGAAATAAGGTATGGGAACTTGTCCCTAGGCCTAAAGAATACCCAATGATAGGTTGTAAGTGGGTGTTTAGGAACAAGTTAGATGAGCAAGGTTTCATCACTAGAAATAAAGCTAAATTGGTTGCTAAGGGATACAACCAAGAGGAAGGCATAGACTATGATGAAATATTTACCCCCATATCAAGGTTAGAGAGGCCATTAGGATTCTCTTAGCATTTGCATGTCATATGAATTTCAAACTTTTTCAAATGGATGTGAAAAGTGCTTTTTTGAATGACATTATAGAGGAGAAAGTCTATGTTGAACAACCTCCTGGTTTTGAGTCTCATTATTTTCCAAACCATGTTTTCAAATTGAACAAAGCCTTATATGGATTGAAACAAGCTCCAAGCTTGGTACGAAAGGCTTAGTTCATTTCTTTTACAAAATGATTTTGAAAAGGGAAAGGTGGACACTACATTATTTGTTAAAAAACACAAGCATGATACATTAATTGTTCAAATCTATGTTGATGATATTATCTTTAGTGCTACTAATGAATCTCTTTGTGAGCATTTTGTTAAGTGTATGACTAGAAATTTTGAAATAAGCATGATGGGAGAGCTCAAGTTTTTTCTCAGTCTACAAATCAAGCAATCCAAAGAAGGGATCTTCATTAACCAAACCAATTACACAAAGGAGAAACTAAAGAAATTTGGCATGGATGGTTGCAAAATAGCTAAAACTCCAATGAGTAGTACCATCAAGCTAGATAAGGATGAATTGGGTAAGGTGGTAGATGAAAAGAAATATCGAGATATGATCGTATCTCTACTTTATCTTACTGCTTCTAGGCCAGATGTCATGTTTAGTGTTTGTATGTATGCTAGGTTCCAATCCTCTCCTAGAAAGTCACATTTGAATATTGTTAAAAGGATTTTTAAATACTTGCATGACATAAATCACTTAGGGTTATGGTATCCTATGGAGTCATCTTTTAGCCTTGTAAGGTATTCAGATGTGGATTACGTAAGCAATTTATTAGATAGAAAAAGCACTTTCGGGACTTGCCAATTTATAGGTGAATGTCTAGTTTCTTGGTTTAGTAAAAAACAAGTATCAGTTGTCTTATCCATAGCGAAAGCCGAGTATGTGGCGGCGGGTTGTTGTTGCACCTAAGTTCTTTGGATGAAACAATAATTAAAGGATTTTGGCAAAGTAGTTGATCACATTCCCATTAAATGTGATAACACAAGTGCTATTAATCTCTTTAAGAATCTCATCCAACATTTTAGAAGTAAGCACATAGATATTAGATATCATTTTCTTGGAGATCATGTGCAAAAAAGTGATGTTGTGTTGGAATTTATTGACATACATCATCAACTTACGGATATTTTCACTAAACCTCTAAATGAAGAAAGGATGAACTTCATTAAAAGAGAATTGGAAATGCTTTATGGAAGCTCCCTAAAGTGAAAATTTTTTATCTTATATGAAATATTGTTATGTGTATTGATATTTGTTGATTTGTGATATTTATGGGCGATAGAGTTAAGTGGATCGTAATGTTTTTAAAATTCAACTATCTTTCATTGATGACTCATAATTCACGATCGCGAATTATAAGTCAATTTCATCCGGTTGTCAAACATCAATTCGTGGTTGCGAAATTTCCTTTCCACTGCGAATTTTGTCAGATTTTCAAAATTTTGACCATTAAGGCACGAATTCCCAAGGAAAATTTGTCCATTACTCACATTTTCCGAAATTTGTGGTCGCGACTTAAAAAATCGCAGACGCAAATTTAGGTAACCGCCTGCCATTTATGAGATTTGATGGCCAACCATTTCCAACCCTTCATAACTCTCCTTTAACCATTTCTAACCATTGATATGCCTCTTCAAAGGCTATATATCCCTCAAATAGTATTTTTCCTCACTTCATGTCTATTCTCAAACACTGAAACCCTTCTAGCATCAATCTTCTTCCAACTTTCTCTCTTGATTGCAATGGCCCCTAAGAAAACTTCTAGAGCATATAAGGGCAAAGTAGTGGCTCAATCCTTCGGCCCCTCTGTCATTCAACAAATGAAAGGTGTAACCAAAGAGGAGAAGGAAAGGTACAAGGCCAACACTTCCAAAATAATTCCTCCTAACAAAATTCCTTAATCCTTTATCTTGGAGACACTCGGCATCACTAATGAAGTGCGAGTGTTCCTATCGAATCTCGGATGGAACGAGTTCATCTTTCAAGATGAACCTGAGTACAAGGAGGTGGTACGGGAATTCATGTGCACCGTCCAATTAAGTCGAAAAATCTAATCTCCCGCAGGTCAATACAGGTTAGTATTTTTGGCATTTGGCGACCCTTTTTATAAACCTTTGGCCAAATTTCATCCTTTTTTTAACTTGCAAGTCAAAGAACACATACCTTTCATCCTCTCCGCACTTGACGTCATCTACTCCAAATTTTAGTCAGAGATCTTTATCGAAACCAAACAAGACCCTTACTCCTCACTAGCCAAACACATAAAATCTTTACCCCTTTGGATCCTTCATCGCATCATCACTTGCTCGATCAATGCAAAAGGTGATGGCAATGAGAAGGTGTCCCAAAAAGACTTGGCATTTTTGTTTTGCCTTGTCAAAAACAAACCAATCCAAACCGGTCGATACCTTGTGGATTAACTGATTCACATGAGTACAAAGCCAAAAAGCCAATTTCTCTAGCCCTCCCACATTACTACCATCTACAGTTATGTTGGAGCGCTTGATAAGGAAAAAGAAAAATTTCTCACTAAGAAGTTCCTTCCATCCCAAAACTTTCTAGACCTTACCTACTTGATCAACACCAAAGCCATACACCCAGATACTTACGCTTATACCTTGGGTGCTTTTGGTGCAAAACGGATGAAGAGTTCACAAGCCTCTAAGAGGAAGAGCCTTCACATAGAAGAAGGCATAAGTGTTATTCCTCTTCCTCCTCCCAAACCAAAGTCCAAGTTGTCTCTTACCACCATCAACAACAAATTGGATAAACTGATAAGGATGATGAAGACAAGGTTCCTCTTCCTTTCACACCTTCACAGTGATATGGTGGATCTTCAAGAGAAACTAGGAGTTCCTCCTTGCCACCTTCCAGACTTTACTGAGTTTGATGACACTCAAGATGAGGATGGCAATGAAGATGTTGAGGTTGGGGATGAAGCTAAGGGAGCTACACAAAAGCAAGTAGCAGACTCTTCTGATGATGATGATGATTCTCCCAGTTTCTAGCTTAGGAATCTATTTTTCTTGTTTTCTAGTTCTTTGTTTAGTTTGTTTTTTATTTTCAACTATGTATGATCCTACAATTATCAATAAATAAAGTGTATTTTTCTTGCAAATACTTACTTTATGTGATTGATACATCTTTTTTATGGTTTACTCTCTTATGATTACTCCTAATCCATACTTATGCTTGTTCACATTCTCCTCTAACACCCTTTTTTTAATCTTGCCAAAGGGGGAGAGATAGACATTAAGAAAAATCTAAGTTTAAAGACTAAAGGAGAGTAAGTGAAAATGACTTACAACCATAGCATAAGTTGAGGGGGAGCTTCTTACTATCACACTTAGGATTTTTAAGGCATTTCTCTTAAATTAATTGAATGTCACACTTAAAATTTCATCTTAAGTGTTCATTAATTCTATAAGTATACTTAACTTCATGTTTCTGCATCTATCTTTTAACTTTGGATCAATCTAAGTTGTCAAAATCAAAAAAGGGGGAGATTGTTAGACTAGGAGGATTAATCCTAAGTCTAGGACTTCTTTTGATCTTGACAAAGGAGATTAATCATTATTAATGGTTTATTTAAGTATTGTTTTACAGAAATTAGTAGGATCTTCAAGTGAAGATGGATGAAGCTCTTAAACTCCAAGTTGATTTGTAAATCACAATCGCAATCTCAAATTCGTGACTGTGATCAATGAGAAGACTTACTAGAAATCAAACAGGTGAAATTGTGGAGCCATTCTCGACTATGACTCACCCAAAAGAAGGAGTCCAAAAATGATAGACTGATTGGTTTATGTCACATCATAATAGCGATTACTATTTTCAAAAAGCCTCAAGAGGGAAACAAGTCCACAACCAAAGCTTGACAAATGTCCCAGGTGATCGTTGAAAGACAAAAATCGTGAAGGCAACTTATTGGTAGTGACCGCAATTCGTGAAGTGGAAGATGAAATTTATGACAGAAGAATTTGAGTCCTAAGTCGCGGCCTGCACAAAGAAATTCGCGACCGCTACTTTTGTTAGCAGAAGAAACACAATGGTTATATTTTCCTAGTGAACCAATGGCAAGAAGACATATGGACTAGCCATTAGACACAAACGAGTTTTTCTATCGTAAGTTTTGGCTTCCGTGTGAAAATTTGGAATTCGCGACCGCGAATGAGCAGTAGTGACTGCGATTTTAGCCTGACAAGTAATTAATGCAGAACCTGTCTAGCATACCTTGAAGATTTTATACCAGTTTTTATTGCAACGTCTCTTTGGTGGGTAGAGACTATAAATACCTCATCAAATAAATGTAAACAAGAGAGAATTAATAACTTTGTAACCAAACTCTTGCAATTTTACTACTTAATCTTTTCTATGCTTTTAGACATTGTTTGGTGTGAGCATAAACACCATTTGTAAAGGTTGTAGTGTGAGCCTGTAAAAACACAAGCGTAAAGCTTGTTGTGTGAGGCTCAAAAACACAAGTGTAAAGGTTGTTGTGTGAGCCTTCAAAACACAAGTGTAAAAGTTTGATGTGAGCTTGAAAACACCATTAGTAGATAGTGGAACACCCAATTGCTGAGAATTGGGGAGTAGACGTAGGGTCAATTATACCCGAACCACTATAATTCTTGTGTCTACTTTCTACTTATTCTCTTCCCTATCTTCTTGTTTTAATTTTTATACACCAATTCAACCCCTCCTTCTTGGTGCCTAGGCCAACAGGATCATTAAGTAGTAGGTTTCGACCATGATTGACATATCTTGATACTAATAATGAGGTGTTATTTAAGGGGATAAGTAGTTAAGGTGCTCATAAACCAAGGTGAGGTTAACATTATCTTTGCACTTTAGGTTGATTTGGTTAGATTTAAGGGTTTTTTTTTTTTTCATATTTCACTTCTCACTTTAAAGACTAATACATATTTGGTTTTACAGGTTAAGAGGGCCAATTGGTGCATGTTTATGTTTATTCATAAGATTTCATGAACTTTCCTTTTACACTTGATAATGTACCACTATCCTTATGGTGAATGCTTATTAATTGATTGATGTGAATGGATGTACATGTGCTAGATGAATGGTTAGGATTACTTAAAATAGACTAAGTGATTGATAAGGACAAAATTTATAAATGTGAATGAAGATTTTCAAAGATCGGACCTTAAAGTCCAAACAATTTTAGGGTTTATAAACTCTTCGCCATACTTACCCAATTCTCAAACTCGATCTTTGATAGGGTAAAGATAGGTTAGACCTTTTAGTTGACCTATTAAGACCATAACACATCTTCGTGTAGAATTTTATTCTGACCAAAATTGGACAGTGACTTCAGTTAAGCATTTGGGGTACTACCAAAGTATTGTGCTTTTAGCCCTTCATTGGCCACTTGATTTGAAAAAGGCTTTTACCTATCAAGAGGCATCCGTTTAGATCCCCTGATGATCCTTTCATATGTCATTATTTAAGGTCATACCAAAGTATGATCCCGTGTCATCTTGACCCCTTGATGATCAATAAAAAATTGAAAGTTACAAGCAAGATTCCATTTATTTGAGTGCAGTAACAAAACCCCTAGGCGCTCATTGTGGTGACACTACTGGAGATCAACAAAATTGACTTTTCAACAAAATCTCTCACTTTTTACAATCTTTGCCTTTATTAATTGAATTATCCATTGCATTCATATAGATTATACCCATACCATGTGCACTAGGTCGGCTATAGTTAATTGATGGGTTCTCCAAACTTGAGACTTAAGCTTCATTTTGGGCTTAAGAGATGGTGTAGAAGGCTTATCACTCTCAAGCTAAGTACCTTCAAATATGTGAAATATAAGGTACATGACAATCGTCACCTAAGTTTGTATGAGCCATTTATTACAACAACTTTTAGAACTAATAGTTGCATATATGAAGCATAATACCTTTGGAATAGGGCACCTTTCTTGTTTGCATTCTTTTAAAAAGATGGTGAAAATCCCCAAAGAGCATCTAGCCTTGTAAAAGGAATTTTCCTAAGTGTAAATATTTTTGTATTCCCTACTCCCCATCATGTAAATGATGTCTCCTTATGTATATGTCTCATTCCTCGCCATGTAAATATCATCCCTAAATGTAAATACTCATGTATACTTTATTTCCCACCATGTAAAAAGGGAGTATCTTTTAATGTGCATTCCCTTATCTATGTAAAGAGAATTCTTTTATGGAAATCCTAATACTTTTCTTTTATAACTTATAACACTCTTTTGTGATTATTGTCTTACCTAGTTTAAGGGATCATACATGTTCACTATTCCTTATTGGCAGTTAAATAAGACTTTTATTGGAAAAGAGCAACTAAACCTTGCGTGGAGAAAGAATCAGGTTGGAAGCATTTATGCTTCAGAGAATAATATGAACATATCATGCATACATATAGATTTACCTGTTCATGAATCATTCTAATAACCTTTATTTTACAGCTACCATAGCTCCACCTAGACCTACTTAGAAGAGGAAAAAAAGGAGATTGGCCAAGAAAAGCATGACGCCTAGCCTATTATAGAATCCAAAATTTCTTGTAATAATGGAGTAAGCAAATCAATTAGCCTAATTAGAGTTTATGGAGAAAATAAGAGTATAATTCAAAATATGATGGAAGACCATGTCATTGAGGAGGTACATAGGCGCCTAAATGAGGTACTATTAGAGAATGGTGAGGCATCTTGGAATAGAATAGATAAAGGAAAGACCCAGTGGATACCCCACCTTCAGTAGTACTAGATGATGATCTATTTGGGATATGGAAGCAAAAAGTTACAAAAGGAGGAAGTAGTGTTATGTCTACACTGGAGAAGGTCATGGAAGATGGCAAGGACAATGCCAAAATAGAGTAAACTAAGCAATTAAAGAAGATTCAACGGATCTTAGATGTCAAAAGGATAAAGCAAGGGGCTGATATTGAGGAGTTATTAGGCCTGACAAAAAAGTTAGTCAATTCTACTCAATTTTTTCCATTGATATTGGTGATCTTTAATAGTTGTTGGTGTCCATTCAACAATTGTTAATTTAACTTCCACCATCATTGATAATGTCTAAATCACTTAATTGACTCTAAGACTTGGCCACTTGAATTGTACTCTTTTAACGTGTTGGTAAACCTTTCAAACTCTGTTTAGATACACTTTAGATGCATGATGAAGGGATTACAAGATCAAACTTGAATGCTTTTCACAAAAGTTATATTTCATTATTATCATCAAAATAAGAATTAGAACCTAGAAGGTCTAATATATAGGTCTGCGCACTCTATGAATTGTTTGTGAATATATGGAATGCTTGTTCAAGAAATGGAATAGCCATGTAAGAAGGAGAAAAGCAAATAAAATGGCCTACATGAATAACCCTATTTAGCATGATGAAAAATGGAGAATTCCAGGTAGAAGAGTGGAACAACCTAGTTGCCTTAGAATAACCTACATGAATGGCCTCGAACAATATGAAAAAAATTAGACAAAGAAGTTGCAAGACAAGATAGCAAAGGTCATATGAGTGGCATGTGTGACAACATGAATAGTCCATTCACTATGTAATTACTAGTTTTTTTCCAAGCCACCAAGCTTCTCTCTTGTATGCATTGACTAGTTTTTGAAGTGCTCTCCTATAAATAGACCATCACATAAATCTTTTGTAAGGTGAGAAACTAAGAAAAAAACATTGTGTTTGTTTATGCTTTATTTCTTTTATCTTTAAGTAGAGTAAGTTTTTGTGAGAATTTGTAGCTAACCTTTGAATTAGTGAATGTAAACTTTATTCATGTACTAAATTATATTTACTACCTAATTTAAAGTTTTAGGCACTTACTTAGGTCTAATCCTTTGTAAAGTGATATAAGTTGATGTTATGCCTTCAAAAATGCTGAGAGGTGGTTTATCTTTTTTAGCCTTTAAAAAGAAAGTTGTAAAGGTTCCTCTTTAGCTTATAAAAGAAATTTTTTGTGTGTTAGTCCACAAAAAATAGTGAAAGGTGTAAGTATGACTTATGGAGTGAATATAGATATAATTGGCTGAACCACGATAAAACTTTTGTGTCGAGTTCTCCTTTTTTCTTTCACTTCTTTAATTTTTAAAAGTGAACAATTTACCCCTTATCTCCCCTTTTTAGGTTGCCATCATCGCTGAGTTGTTCACAATTTTGATTGGACTTGAATCGAATTATAGTTGATCTTCCTCCAACGACCATTGTTCTAGCATTGTTCATGCTAGACTTTTACTTTTCTTCCCTCTTTCTTACACATGGCTTCATATTCACTATCTTTAATCTATTTTACCTTGTTTCTATGGACTTAAACATTACATTTCATACATGAAACACTTTACAATAACTCTAACATGCTGTAAACACATCAAAATATAATAACACACGCCAAAACCAAATTTGGAGTGTTATGGAATAATAAAATATCAAATATTTTTAAATAAAAAATTTAATATAATAAATACAAAATAAATCATCTATAAATATTAAATATATTATGAAATTAATTGAAAAATCATTAATTAAATATCAATATAATAAGTTTGTTAATAAGTAAATTTTAATTTTATAATAATTTATTATTATTAGAATTAAGAATGTTGTATTACAAAAGTAATTCAAATAAAATTTAAAATTATAATAAATTTATTAAGATAAAACAAAAGTAATGATTAGTTTCATTTAAATTGTCTTACACTTTGTTCTTTCTTGCAATAATCGATAGATGTGATCTTATTATATTATTATTTTACACACACACAAACAAATATATATATATATATATATATAACCAAAAAGTTTTAAAATCTAGTTTTATCATTGATCTAATTGAGGCAAAGGATAACAAATTTGAGATTGAACGAAGGTCAAATCGTAGAATAATTTAATTAATAATTTAACATTATATTATATTATATACATATAGATTATATAAGATATATTAATGTAGTTGATTTTATTAATAAAATAAATTGTTTATAATCATAATCTAGGTCAACCCAAACCAAGTTAATATGATTTTAATAGAGTTTTTTTTTTTAATGTTAAGTTTGAAAGTAATTTGAACTAGCTAAGGGTTTGGTTCTCAAAATTTTCTATTGAACTAGCTAGGGTTAGTGGAAATCTAAAACTTTTCTTATAATATTAAAAATCAAAAGCTAAATTTGAAATCAATGTGAAACTAGTTGAGTAAAGTTTGATTTTCATTTTTAGGCCCAATTGGATGATTTGGACCAATCTCTAATGTTCAAAGCACTAATTAGATACAAATTTTATGTTAAAAAAAAACTTTATTTCCTTAAACAATTTTAGTAAAGGAAAAGAATAAAACATTATATGGAAGCGAGTTAAAGAGAGTTAAAAAGTGAAATCTAAATAAAGGTTAATGAGTTAACTTGATTTTATGGGTTTTTTTTTATAATATAAATGAGGGTTAATTACTATAAATATGCTTTGATTTGCTATAATTAACTGAGTTATCCTTACTTTCTAAATATGCATAAATTAGTCCTTGTCATTTCATTTATTACATTGAGTATTCATCCTACAAGAAAATGAGGGTATTTTTCATTAATCAAAGCATAAATGTTCAAAAAGTGCATAAGTTATATATTTTTTAAAGATATAAATACTCCTACTGACTATTAAGCGAGCATGTGGGAGAAATTATGCCAAATGTGTCATATATATTGACCTAAGAAAAAAAATTAAGAACTAAATTTTCTTTCAAGTGTTCAAACTCTATGTCTAGAGAAAGCACAAGTGGATCTAAAAGTGGGTGGAAAGGAAGGTACCATATCAAGTTTTGTGCCTATATGAAGAGATTTGTCATCAAAATCTATGGATCGAGGAAGAATCAAAACAATTTGTATTACTATTGCATTGATGGGATTTGTGGAGGGTGATTGGAAAGGTACAAGCCAATTGAAACATTTAGCCCTCTTATAATAAAATAGTTGAAGGCCCCAATATTAGCCACAAAGAAGTAGATTTAGAAGCTCAAATGCAAGCTATGATGGATGGAATAATGAAGGAACAACATGTGAGAATGTATATTAAAGATGGATTGAGCTATTTGAAAACATTATTTTCCTATCTCTATTTTTCATGCTATTATTCATCATTTTTCTTGTATTGGTTTTAATGTCTTAAGATTCACTACTTATGTGGTTGGAGTATGAAAGTATGGTTTTAGGAAGTTTTTAAGTAATTTTTCATAGCCACCACAAAGAGGTAGAGCTGGTAGATGTATTGGATTTAAGGCTACTATAATTTATTCTAATGCAATTAAGTTGATGTAATTGCAATGTCTATTATGTAGTGTTCTAAATTTGGTATAAAATGAATGACTTTTTGGTAAAGTATTTATATTATGCAAGGATTGTAATATATAATACTTTAAAAGTTAAAGGATGAAGTAGTGTAACAATTTGCATTGAGAGCGAGTAAACAGTCAAATATTTTAGGCAAAAAAGGATGAAATAATTTAATTTAATTTAATTTAATAAATGCTTTGATATCAAATTGGTAAGTTCAACCATGATTTGTGCAATCTACCACATCAACCATCATATAAATCATAATCTTAAAACCAAATACAATAATCAGCCATTGAATAGCCTTTAAATTTTGCAAAATAGACATTCATGTTTAGTGTAATAGTAGTATACTTGAAACATTATTATGCTAATTGTTCCAATATCCAATTGTTCTTCACTACAATATCTAAGCAGACTAGCCTTATAAACTAGAAAACGATGTACCATAAATGAAAAATGTCGCTGACTAAACCTTATCATTTATATTATAACCATTTTTTTTTTTATGATTTTCACTAATATATGTAGTGAAATCCAAAATAGACAAAAAAAAAAAGAAAGAAGTAATGTTATCATTATTTCTATATTCATTACCAAATTTCCAAAAAATTCCTATCTAACACTGTGTTCATATTTAAAATATTTTTAAAAGTTTATCTTCCTTAATTCTATCTAAATGATGTGTCATGATGATTATTGTCAGCTCTCTCAAATGGTGTGTATTTGTCCTAACTTTAGCAGCTTGACATTTATAAATACATAATCAAATTATGATAAACATAAATACAAGACAATAACATATAGAAATTTAATGTTAAGAATTTTCTTTATCCCTTATGTATTTGATTGATTATTTTGTACTTATCTTTTCCTTCTTCCCTTATTACTATCATGTTGTAGTCAAATGGAAATAATACTCACACATAACAAATATTTTTATTGTAACAAAAATGATGTCGTAAAATAAAAAATAAAATACATAAATATATCATATTGATTGTTTCAAATTAATTACAAGTCCAATTATGGCATGTTCTCCCACACTTCTTATATGTAATTTTGTAAGAACTCACCCTTATTCCCTTAAAAGTTTCCACATCAATATGTGTTTCACTTACTTTACTAGGACCCACATTATCATTTACTCCACCAACCATATCATCACTCCCACTAGCTATGTCAATTGGTAATATGTCCTCCATGATATAAATAGGTATTATAGGATTGTCCTTATAAAAATAGAACACAGTCTGCATATTCAATTTCAAAATCCTAAGACCATTACCATATTGTATGTCAATAAAAGCAAAAGTAATCTTAGGAAAATACCTAAAATAATCAGCAATTAAAATCAAACGAGCATACTTATTATGGTTGAAAAATAGCTTGCACCTAACTTCATTCTCATAGTTAAGGTACAACATGTACTGCTCAACAACTAATATTTATTTCAAATAAATCAAGCATATTAAATAATTGGAATCAAGGTTCACAACTATTTATTCTTCAACCATAAAATTATAATCTTTATCTTAGATCAATATATGCCATGTGCTAATTTTGATTTTTTTAGACAAAATTTAAAAATTTTAAGTTTATTAGGGACCCATTACTTTTAAATCATCATTGCAGATGGCTAACATACAAAAATCCTAACTTTTGCATGCATTCATTAGTAACATTTATATCTTTCAAAAAAGAAAACTAACCTTCATTATTTGATGGGCCAACATAAAATCTTACCGTTTATTAGGAATTGTAGACCTTCTTTGCTTTTACTTTTCATTTCCCCTTTTTTATAAAAATAGTGTCTTTCTTCCTTCGCTTCAATTGTCATTAACTTCTCACTATAAAAATAGAACTCTTAGACACACATTACCCTTAAAATGCTAACAATAAGTAAAGAGGAAAAAGTTCAAATATTTTGAAAGAGAATAATGGGATAGAATAAAAAATGAATATAACATCATTATTAAGGTATGTTGATGTGGTTATGCATACTCTTTTAAATAAGGACAGATTGATCAATTTGCTCTCACTTAACGGAAAATACCTATATTTTCTAATGAAAGAACTATTCAATGTAATAGATCAAATGAAAGTGACTAATTTATATGCATTTAAAAAGTGAGAGATAACTTAGTTAATTATAGCAAATTAGAGGGGTAAATAGAGAACTAAAGTAAAATTAGTTAACCTTATTTACATCTTATTCTATACATTTTCATCACTCTCTTCAACTTCCATTTCAATCTAAAAAACTCTGATACAATACCTAAGGCCTTATATGGGAGTAACTCAAACAGAATTAAAAAATGAAAAATAAAAGTTTAATGAGTTAACCTTTTTTATAATTAAATGAGAGCAAATATAGTTAAAAATTTATATTTATTTGCTTTCAAATGCTTAGACTGTGTTTACTTTGGGAAAACTATCCCAATTTTCTAGAAAAATCCTCATGTGAAAATAGAAAAATAGGACTTTGTGTTTACTTTGGACTCTTTTACACTAATTTCATTTGAAAACTATTTTGACTCTTTTCAAAATTTTAAAACAAATTAGAAAACAAGTTTAACTTGTTTTCCACATTCTTCTTGAAACTCCCATGTTTTCACTTGAAAACACGACTTATGATGTTTTTTTTATCCCCATATATCTCATGTACTCTATCTAAAATAAAACCTTGGATATATTTTCTTCTCCATCTGCATAGAATCCTTGCAATCCTTAGAACATCTAAAGCTAAATAGATTTGGGCATGTCTTCTTTTCTCTCTATTTCTTATTTCAAGTTCACATTTTTATTATTTTTTATTATTTCTATTCTATGTAAGCTTTTCTTGCCATCACTTTCATCATTCTATCCATTATCATACATATACACTGTATTTTGGGAAGTTTATAATTAATTACCAATAAAGAATGCCTAGTAAGATTCACTTTGGTATGTATGTTCATATCCACCATTAAAGACCACATTCTTATTTTTGCCAAATTATTTGATCTTATCCTGTTGTTAATTTTGGTTGCTTTTAATTGTTAATAATATAATCTTTCTATTTATCATGGTGATGTGTTTGTAACCATTTTATTATTGAAAATGCCTTAGATCAATGACTATGAACA
Organism: Omphalea diandra; assembly: GCA_949677035.1. Taxonomy (NCBI): domain Eukaryota; kingdom Viridiplantae; phylum Streptophyta; class Magnoliopsida; order Malpighiales; family Euphorbiaceae; genus Omphalea; species Omphalea diandra. The sequence continues at coordinate 17,569 of CATIWR010463737.1, read as the reverse complement.
TGTGAATATTTTAACTCTTTCATGAAGAAAAAGGCAGAAACAAGTTTAATGCTTTTGTTAGTAGGGTGGTTGTCATGTGCAAGCTTGGAAGAAATTGTTATTAGTGCCAATATTAGTTATACTGAAAAAGAATATACTGTTAAAATGTGTGTAAACTTGGAACCATTTAGAAAAAGAATGTTCCCATGAAGGATTGGTTAGTGGGTGATTGGCTTTTAATGATAACACATTATATTACATTTTGGTTTACAAGTATGTTCTTTACTTTTTTTGTTTCCTTGGTGCACTTTCTACTCTTTTTGGAGGCAAAAAGAAACATTTATACGTAGGTGTGACATGAAAATTAGTGTGGACATAAGAATAAGTGTAGGGGACGTTACCTTGCTTAGGAGTTCGTAATATCCTCCACTATGGTCTACGACAAATTTACGTTAGGCATATAAATAGTTGAAATTTGAATGGCCCTAGTAAGTGCACTTTTTATCAAGTAGTAAAAGATATCGTTCCCATGAGAATTTAATAAAATAAGTACTAAAATTATTATTAACCTTTGATTATTTGGACAATCAAATTTAAAAGAGTAATTAAACAATGAAAATTCAAAATAAATAAAATATGAAAATTTAAAGACTAAAAACAAATACAAGGAAAACAATATATAATTAAAGTTACAATAATCAAATTTAAAGAGCTAAGGTCCACTTAATCACTGCAATGGATTTCAATTAATTAAATTCAACCAAAATAATTTATTATTTTTCATAAGCTGAGATTTTTCTTAAAATTGCTTAATATTCCCTTTCGAAATATATTGTTTACGCCTAAAATTGCTTAATATTCCCTTTCGAGATATATTGTTTATTCCTATAATTGCTATTCATCTTGAGATATATTAAACCTACTCCTATCAAGCAACATAAAGTTTTCGAGATAGAAAGTACATTAAATTCTGTGAAAAATAAGTAAATTTAGATAAATCTATATATATTCCTATATATCATTCAATTCACTCTACAAATTATTAGTCAATTACATAAAATCCTTTCTCAATTCATTGACATAAAACCAAATCAACCAAGAGGTGGCCAAACTCTTAATAGCATTAAGCACAATAATTCATGGATAATGTGAAAATAGAAATATTTTGATTAAATACAATAAAATCAATCCATTATTGTGATAAGACTTTCCATAGCCTTAGCTAGAAAAGATTTAGCTCATCAAGAAAGAAAGAAAACTAGAAAGTAGAAAAGAATAACTCATGGGTTAGTAATAGAATAAGAGAATGTCTTCACTTGAGGTTGGTTGCTCTCTTCATCCTTTGCTCTTCACATTTTTTTCTTCTCCCTTCATACAAGAGAAAAGACTCCTATTTATATCACAAAAATATCTTGCCTAGAATTCTCTCTTAAAAATTAGTGATATTGTTTTCCTAATTTCTAAAACACAAAAAAAAAAAAGAATAAATATCTAGGATAAATCTCGTAAGTCAAATCTCTAAAATAAGATAGAAATTATTATGAAAATTAGATTGAAAATTAGCTCCTTACTCGCTTAAACTCAACATGCCCAGATTATTAAGTAGGGCTTACACCTTATCACTATAAATCTTCTCCCGCAAATTGCACTTCTTCTCTTTTTGCTCCAAAATTGAAGAATCTTGCAGATTAATGTCTAACCTCCTCTTTCAACTTTAGTGCACCTAAAATATTAAATTTAAATTTCTTGAATATAAAATTCAATTAAAATTATAAAATTAAGCACAAAATAGAATAAAATTCACTATAATTAAAATATACACTTTTATACCTTATAACATATTTACATTTATATTTATATAAATAGAATAAAATTGAGTTCTTTTAGCTACAGTGTTTTTTCAATTTATTTTTCTTGTAATCTTAGTTATTTATTTTCAATTCTCCTCCTCTTACCCAACGGAAAACTATCTACTACTAGTGTTCTTTAATGAAAAATTTGATTCACATGTTTTTCTATTTATCAAGTATACATAAAAGTTATACTTTATTTATATTGCTTTATTTATTTGCCAGACTTGGAAAAGATTATTTTATTTTTGATTTGGGGGGGAAGCTTAATGAGTGTGAGGATGTAAAAGAATGGCCTGATGTCAACGAAATGAAAATTTTAAGAATAAAGCAACATATTGACAACAAATGGGAGAGGCAATATAGTGTTGAAAAGTTGAAGGAAAAGTACAATTGGCTTCATCAAAAGCATCACCAATTTTTTAAACTGTTAGGGCATACTAGTGTTACTTATGACTCAAATTCAAATATTTTCATTGCTGAAGATGTGTGACAAATGTTTTATGTGGTAATATACTTATAACTAAATGTTTTGAATCAATAGTTACTCCAACTTTAGTTTATGAATTGAAAAAACTAATTTAAAATATATATAAATATGTAAAAGCATAGAAACTTCAAGGGATTTAAGAAAAATGGTTGTAAAAATTATGAAATACTTGGGTAAATCTTTAGTAAATCAACTGCTACTAAAAATCCTCACCATGATTAATACAATTGCCACTACCTCAAATGATGAATAACAAAATGAGGAAGAATTTCTTAGCAAAGGTGTGCATGTATTTGAGGGTGAAAAATCTAGTACAGATAACTGAAAAGATAAATGATCTGTTGATGAGTTTCCTCGTAATTATGTTCATGCTAAACAGAATCAAAATTTGAAAAATTGGATGCTAGCTTGGAAAATGGGCTTGTTCTTTTAATGTTAGGACTGAAATAGACTTGGTTAAAGCAAAATGTATAAATCTCAAAGCATTCAAACTACAAATGTAATATCAGATCCATATTCAATTGAAGAGTGTATGAATGTCTTGGAGATGATCAATGATATTTTAAAAGACATGTACAATAAAGCACTATAAAATTTTATGAGCCAGGATTAGAGAAAAATATTCATATTGATGCTTGTTAATAGGAGACATGATTGGTTGGAAAGTTTGTTGTGATTTAATAAAGGTATTGTAGGCACTTTTGTTTTCTAAACAATGTTAAAGTATTTTATTAAGAGAACTTATTTAAGATTTTTGTTTGTTTTCTATATTATGACGACAATATTTAAATTAATTAAAGTTTATGGTGTAATAGTTATATGGTTGATTATTTTATCTTTTTAAATAGAAATTGAATGAGTAATAGTTAAAGGTGATAATTTGTGTATTTGCTTTTGTTTAAATTTTAATGCAAGTTAATGGCACTACATTTTGGAAGTGACAGCTCTACCACTGATGATGATGATACTATAATAGATTTAATGATAGTTAGATATTTTGTGGAACATGACTAAGATTTTGTGGATAGAATCCCTTCTAGGACATCTATGCTATGTGGCAAAGAATATATTATTAAAGTGTTGGTAGAAAATCCAACTAGATGTTAAGAGAGCTTTTGCATGGCGCCAAATGTATTCATTACTTTGTGCAACTGATTGAAAATTATAAGATTACTACGAGATAGAAAACATGTTAGTGCAAAAGAAGGGGTGGCCGTGGGATTAGTAATACAGTGTCATAGTACTTGTCAAAGACTTGTGGCTGAGAGGTTTCAACATTCAACTCGTACAGTGCATAAATGGACAAAAATTAGAGTCTTGGCAACTTTTGGTACACGTTTAATAAAATATAATAATAGAGGTCCGATACAACATGAAATTTATGGTAATCCAAAATGGCATTCATATGTTGAGGTATGTTAGTTAATATTATTATTTTATAGTATTCAAAGATTTTTGTATAATTAATTTTTTATTATACATTTTTTTATAGAAATGTACAAGTGCAATAGATGGTACACAAGTAGCTACATGGTCTCCAACATTAAAGCAAAAAACTTTTCGTGGTAGAAAGGCATCACTTGTCACATAAAATATTTTGGCAGTTTGTACCCATGATATGATATTTACGTACGTGTATATTGGTTGGAAAAGGACAACTAATGACTCTTTTTGTGTTTCTTGATGCAATAACTTTGACAAGAAAATGATTTTTCATTCTCCAGATGGTAATTCTTTTAGTTATATGCTAATTAGTCAAATATTATTTATAAATAATGGCAATTTTATTTTATATTGCAGGTTATTATTATATTGTAGAAGTAGGATATCCAAATATTCCAAGATTTTTAGCACCATATCATGGTAAACGGTATCAACTACATGATTTTCATAGATGAGGACTAATTACCAAAAAATGTGAATTATTTAATCATAAGTATTCATCATTGCGCAATGTGATAGAAAGGGCATTCGGTGTGCTAAAAGCTAGATATCCAATTTTAAAACTCCATACCAAACTATCCTTTGTGAAGACAAAAGTTAATTCCTATTACTTGTTGTACCTTACATAATTTTATCAAGATAGAGAATAGAGTTGATCGATTATTTACATTATATGAGAGAAAAAGATTAACCATAGATGATGAAATTGGTGCTAGTGGTTTGGGATTGCACTCACTTAGATCTATCCCAACAACGCCAATTGAGTATTGTTCAAGAAAATATTGCATATCAACTATGGAATGATTATAATAATCATAATAGGAGTTAGAATGTTTTTAGTTAATTTAATAAATTAAGTTATGTTCTCTGTTTTATTTTTTATTTGAACTATGCATGCAATTTGATATACTTAGTGAGCATTTTTTTTTATAGCAAGAAAAATTTATTAACAAAAAGCTAAAAAACAAGTGCTTGAAACGCTCAATACAACAAAAGCTATGAAAAGAAGTAATTATTAAGCATTTTTTTAGACAGATTTGAGTTGAGTTACAATCGGATCGAGTTGGATCTTAAGTGAAGCTGTAAAAAAAAACTTGAGTTATTTTTTAAGTTTCAAATCGAGTCAGACCACTCATAATTTTGATTTTTAAATAAAAAATGCATTATTTTAATTTTTACAAAATTTAAATATTTTTAATAATTTAAATCAGAATAATTGAGTTTATTTGTGAGTCGAGTCACATTAATTTTATATAGAGTTAATATATTATGTCTTGTTTGCAATTTGCAACTTCATATTTTGTTAATTCAACTTCTTTTCAATTGGAGTTTAATCATTATTAATTAGTAGATATATTTATTTGAGAAGTTAAGACAAAGAAAGACATTGTAATTTTCTAAGATTAACAATTATCTAAATCATAGGCCTCAATTGATTTTTATTTTGGTAAAAAGTTATCAATCGAATTTAATACCATAAACAAATTAATAGTATTGATATTCAACATTTTATAGTTGATAGTATCAATATTTTCTAATGAAAGTATAATTAAAAGTCCATATGTGAAAAAAGGGCGATATAATTTTCTGTCATATTCAATAATTGAAGCTCGAAACAAGTTTTAGATGAGAACAAGTAAACACATTTTTTGCTTTCAAAAATGAAAAATAGTTTTCAATTCCTAACAAGAAAACACGTTCTACAAAATTTCTATGAAAATGATAAGTTTTCATTTTCTTTAAAAATTGAAAAATGAAAATAGAAAATAATTCTCTATAGGTAAACACACTTATTTTTCTTAAGTAGAAATGAGAGGTTAAAAATAAAATAAAATTTCACTTTTCTAAAAAAAAAAAGAACTTTCAAATAAAATAAAGTTAAAAAAGTTAGATGTTATTTGATAAAACTGAAAATTAAGTGCTGAATAATTTTACTACTGAAAATTTAATAGCTAAATAATTTTAATATTAAAAATTTTTAAAACTAAATGATCATTGAATAAATATCAAATTCTAAAAAAAAAAAAAGAAATCAAAGAGATAAATTTAAGATAAGATAATTATATATTTTATAATAAATTACCATATAATTTAATTTTAAATATTTTAAAATTTATTAGTTATATCAAAACATATATTAATTATATCATTATCAATAATAAGAAATTATAATAATGAATGAATATATTTAAATAATAAAATTTTTCTATTAGTCAATTCATTAAGTGAAATTTTTTTTTATCAAATTAAGTGATTTTTGAAATTAAATACTTAAAAAATATTATCAAACACACTTGAAATATACTAAAAAACTATTGCCAAACAACCTTAAAAAAATAAACAAATAATTTAATTTTAAATACTTAATTTAATTTACATTTTATTTCATATATTTCATCACTTTCTTAACTTCTTTTTCCTATCCATCGTAAAAGAAAACCAGTGTGCACAATAGGCAGAGGCTTATCATGCTTGGGCTGAAACCTCACTGCCCGTTATCCGTAAACCCAGAAAACCTACCAGTTCCAATTTAAATCTTCTGTCACTTTGCCCCTCTCCGTTTGGTCCTCCACTGATAAAAGAAAATGTCACCCTCTACTCATGCAACTCTCAGAAAAGCCCAAAACGTGGATCCCTAGTTATATATCATTATTCTTCCCGTGATCTTAAGGTACTTAAATATTACTTATGAGCCCTCGTCCCTTTGTTTCCTTTTAGTTGAATTTGCGCAAATCATATTTTTATACCTTTTTTTTTCGAAATTTGTTTTTCTTTAAAAAAAAGTTGTAACAGTTCAATCTGATTTTTGTTTGATTAATGTTATGTTATGTTAATCTAATTAGAATTGTTTATGGTTTAGGGATTGATTTTTAAGATGACACAGGCGTCAGTGATACTTGCAACAGCTAGCTATGATCACACTATTAGATTTTGGGAGGCAAAAAGCGGTCGCTGTTATCGTACAATTCAATACCCAGATTCGGTAATTTACCATTATTAATTGGATTTCAAAGACCGTATATCTTGTTGCATATATGTATATATATATATATATATATATTAGTTTAATAGGCGGTAATGGTTGTGCATAACAAGTAAAATTGATGAAAAGGTTGATTTTTCGCTGACTTTGGTATGCTGCCTTTGCATGACATGACTTTCAGTTGAATGGCTTAGTTTTGTTGATTTTGATCTTATTAATTTTCATAGTTTGAACATTTTCTCAACTGTCTCGGCTCTGATGTTTTGTTTTTCTGTTTGTTGGGTTTGGTTGGTGATATGATGGCTACAGCAAGTTAATCGACTTGAGATAAACCCAGATAAGCGCTACTTGGCTGCTGCTGGTAATCCTCACATTCGGTTGTTTGATGTCAACTCAAATAGTCCCCAACCGGTATATCTGTGCCACCTTTTTACTGTTGTTTTCTTTCTGCAATAATTTTATTTTTCTGCTCTAGATGATGAGGAATTTGTTATACTGCATTGCAGTTGAGGAGCTACGATTCACATACAAACAATGTTATGGCAGTGGGGTTTCAATGTGATGGAAACTGGATGTATTCGGGATCTGAGGATGGAACAGTAAAGATTTGGGATTTGAGGTAAGCTTTCCTGAAAAGTAGTGAGTGTTGCATCTATCTCCTTCCTTTAATGTATGCTTTGGATATTATCTGGAAAACCAACTGCAGAGCTCCAGGTTGTCAAAGGGAGTATGAAAGCCGTGCAGCTGTTAACACTGTTGTGCTACATCCAAATCAGGTTAGTTTTACGTATCTCTTTTCATATGTTGAGTAGTTTTCAGAAAACGAGAAAGGAGAATGGTAATGTGGATTCTCAAGATGGAAATCATTATATTAGTTTTGAAATCATCTTGTATGATTGGATATTTTCCTTATAAGAAGAAGGGTTTATGGTATTATAGATTTGATTTAGTTCTGTGTTTGTCATTGTTAAGCATGATATTTCTTGTGTGCCAGCTTGCTTTTTCCATAGTTTTAAGGGCTGCCTAGTTTATTGAAAATGTTAGGTTTTCATAACATACATATACAAAAAGATGGTTGTTAAGGAAATGTAGAAGAAAGACTTGCATCATGAACTTTTAGAATAGACACTATAAGATGTAGTTGGATATATTGTTCAAACTTTTATTTATGGAACATGCTCACAGTTTCCCAGGAACTGTTTAGTATCTCTAGGCTGCTGAAAGCAAAAGTGATCTTGTCTTTGTAACTAGTTTTGGTTACGTAGTTAATGGTTTCAACCTAGTTACAATGTTTTTGCAGCTTCCCAAGCAACTGTTTAGTATTTTTACTTGTTTTTGATGAAAGTGAATATTTGTTTCATACAAATGTTTCTGCAGACTGAATTGATATCTGGGGATCAGAATGGGAACATACGCGTGTGGGATTTGACAGCAAATTCATGTAGCTGTGAGTTGGTATGCTTTGAGGACTTATATTATTCTATAGCACTGAAGTTCCATGAATTTTTACATCAACTGCTATATCCTTTTTCCTATTTTCTTATTCTGAGAGGTTAAATAACTTGTGTTATGGTGACATCAATGCTGCCAAATTTTACTACCATAACATCAAGGTTGTTAAAAATTGGGATCCTACTTAAGATTGTTGGGAGGTTGTATAGAATGAGATTGTGGGATCAGATCGAATAGAATATAAAAGAGTTAAATATTATATATATTGCTCTAAGAGTACTCAGTGGTGCAACCATGCATGATACCATGGTTCTGCAACTCTTGCTAGGAATAAAGTGGGTTCTTCTACTTACATGTTTGGTCCTTTTTTTTTTTTAGTCCAAAAGCAAAGACCTATAGATGCTTTCAATAAAATTTTTTTCTAACAACTATTCTAGAATTCAATACTACAAAGCCTTAGTCTACCCAAAAAAAATGTTGAGAATAGAAAAGATAAAGGTTGTCAATTTGGAATTCAATTTTTTTAATGACACGATAGGGTAGTATTTGAATCAAAATTAGAAAGGCTTTAAGTAGGTATAGAGTTAAAGCTACCATAGAATTATAAGAAGAGCTTGCTAGAAATGCAGAAGGAAGTTTTAAAAGGATAAAGCCTAAAATTTAATCAATTAAAGATTCTCTGTAAGCCAAACAATAAGAAAATAATAAGAAAAACATTGAAAGGGAAAAAGGAATAATGAACGGAGGAAGTCATTTAGCTTACCAAATTGCCTATGAGAATGTATTAGATAAGTCTGAGTATAATCTTAGTAATGTGGGACTACAAAAAGATAGGAGTAAGTGATTCAATGTTAACTCACCTGATTGAGAAGAAGGTTAAGGTGTATTTTATGATGGCATCCGTAGCCCTATTCATAGCTTCATAAATATACTCCGTTGCAAACTTTTTCTCGCCATCAACTAGTGTAAGTATATTAATTGAAGGACCAAATATCTTCAAGATATACACGTGGAGTCCAAAATGAGGCATCGAGATAATAGCAGTCACTTTTTTTTAATCACTAGATTATTTTGCTGATTTCCTAGTTGTCCAATCTTCTAGAGTGAACATCTTTCTCAAATTTTTTTTTTGTTTATGCATGCATTGAAGTGTGTGAAAAGTAGTAATAAACCTTGTGATACTAGCCCGAAGTTCTCTTTGTCTTGTGACACACCTTAATAAATTAATTACCCCTAGGCACACATAAATGAAAGCATTCAAGCTTATTGCTCGCTTCAATGTTCTAAAGTAAGCATTTTCCTGACATCTTCTAATGTCAAGTCAATTCAATGAGCATCACAAGAAGTTCAATACAAATGTGGTTCCTTTGCTTCCAATAGTTTTCTTAAAAACAAATTTAAGAAGAAACAACTTAAAATGTAAATTGTGATGGTAATTATTAATTACCAAATTAAAAGAAAGCAAAGGTTAGGATGTAGAATATGGAACTTAGAAGTAAAAGGAGATTTTCTTACCTAGAAGTACATTGATAGTTGCATTATCAGTGACAATTTGAACTACATTTGTTTTCCCAACACGCTCCACAAAACCGTCAAGTAATTCAAATATGTCCTCTCTAGTCTGTGAATAATCATAAGCGTCAATTGACTAAATAAAACTGTTCCTTTGGATGAGTTTACTAAAAAATTAATGAGGGTCTTTTGTTTCTTGTTTGACCACCCATCAGCTATAATAGACCACCATATTTAGCCCATTCATCTTCATAGAAATTCATTGTATTAGTTATATCACCAACTTCCTTTTTCAATCACCTCATGATAACTAGGTGGCTTCATGTCGATACCATATTGACCTATGACCTCAACCATCACCATTAACACTTAGTTAACGACATTGAAAGGTATTGTTGCATCATTCATTCATCAGGCCATATCTCCACAAGCTCTATCTTGCAATTGTTTCTTGCATGCCTTATTAAATGCGGATCGCTTTAAATTCCTTCTTGTTTTATTTTGAATAACTTTATCTATGTTTGGAGCAAAATAAACATCAATTGGACCTTTTTTTCTGTATATTAACCGACTTGATACTTCCTTCCTTGGAACTCTTGTTTGCTTAAACATCATCTAATTTTTCATTAAGCATTTTAGAATTGCATTTCTCTCAATAGTTGATGAGGCCTTTTTCATTATGAATCCTTGAATTTCTTAATGTACACGACTCTGACATCTTGAACAATTTTTAGTATTTAAACATCCTTCAAAGCCACCCCTTATAATTTTCTCACCAAATTACAAATAGCTCATTTGTGTTGGGTGGATTAAGCATGTGCACATAGTTATTAAAGGCGCAAGGTGACCAAGGCGCTAAGGGGTCCTGGAGCCTAGAGGTAAGGCGCAAGCGCGCACCTGAGCGACATGAGACTCAAAAATAAAAAATTAAAAAAAATTATAAATTTTATCATTGGACTACTGATAAGGTGATATAATATTATAACTATTAATATTCAATACATATTAAGCAATAACAACAAAAAAACACACACTAAGAAAAAGAAAAAGAAAACTTAATAAATGTTTTAAATTTTAAACACAAAAGGCTCCTAAGTTTACTAAAAACTTGAAATCCTATACACACAAGGATCCTAAGCTTACTAACAATATTAAATAACAAGTTCTAACACTTATCAATTATGAATTATCAAAGCAAAACACAATTATTCAATCATCATCAAGCTCAGTATTGTGTTCATCATCATCATCAAATTGATCATCTCCAATCTCCTCTTCTTCTTCATCTTCTTACTCATCTCTAAGTACTAAAGAAGTGTTGGCTCTCGTATGAGAAGATGCTTTTGCCTCTTCTTTTTCTATTTGTTTAGGCTTAGCACTTGAAGTGGAAACGGGTGTGGTGCTTTTGCCTCTAGTAGGATATATTGCCTCCTCAATTCCACTAGCTCTAGTAACTGCACCCCAAGTTAAATCTTCACTATCAAACACCAATTCATTTTCATCATCAGATTCTCCATCCATTCTACCCATCAACCATTCATTAATCAATATCACTCAAAGAAATGGGGTTAATCTGGTCTCGTGCATCATATCGACGTTTTAACGCTCGATTGTATTTCACAAATGCCAAATCATTTAAACGTTGTTGAGCTAGTCTGTTTCTTTTTTTGCTATAAATTTGCAACATATCACAAATTCATAATAACTTGATAAGCAAGATATATAATAACAAATTGAACACCCTACTTCTAAAAGGAACATATTCATATAGTACACATTAAATATAATTACTTACATGCTCAAACACGCTTCAATTGCGTCCACGGCTAGAAGCACTACAAGTGATGTTAAACACTTTAATGACCAATTTTTGCAAATTTAAAGTTGATGATCTATGAGATTTCCACCATTCAACAAGAAATTTTACTTTTCTATGTCTAATGGCTAACTTCATCCCAAATATCCATTCTACATTTCGATATAATGAGAGTTGGTCAATAATTTTGTCCTGCTCATCATGGCTTGGAATCAATCTCTGCAAAGTTTTATAAAAACTCGTCATCACTTCTTGATCTTCAGATATATCGGGTGGATTAAGATAATATCCTGTTGCATGCAAAGGTTGGTGAAGTTGACATTTCTATCTATTGTCGATGATTTTGAATACTTTCTTGTATTTGGCTTCTTTGTCATTAAAAGATTTCATAATAGCTTCTTTAGCCTTATCCATAGCCTCATAAATATAACCCATTGCAAGTTTTTTTCACCATCAACTAATCTAAGAACACGGACTAAAGGATCAAATATCTTTAAGATATACAACACTGGTCCAAAATCTAGGCATCAAGATAATTTTAATTGCTTTTTTTTTCCAACAACTTCTTTTGCTCATTTACTATTTGTCCAATCATCTGAAGTGAACATTTTTCTTAAATTGTGCTTCTGCTTGTGTATCCTTTGAAGAGTGAGCAAAACAGTAGCAAATCTTGTGACACTAGCCCGAACAAGGTCTCTTAGTCCTGTGAAATGCCTCAATAAATTGACCACACCTGAGCGAACATAAATGTAGTCATTCAAACTCATTGCCCATTTCAACGTTACTTTAAAAGTAAACAAATTTCCAATGTCTTCTAAAATTAAATCTAGGCAATGTGTAGCATAAGGCATCTAATATAAATGTGGTCTTTTGATTTTCAATAATTTTTCTACAAAAGAAATTAAAGAATTAGTGAATTTAACATGCATGAAATGACTTCATTTTCTAAGAAAAATGTGATTGAGGAGAAAAAAGTTTTTTACCAATAAACACATTGGAAGTTGCATTATCAGTAACAACTTGCACGACATTTGCCTTTCTCACACGCTCCACAAATCTATTGAGCAATTAAAACATTTTCTCTCAAGTCTTTGAATATTCAGAAGCATCAATAGACTCGAGAAAAACTAAACTTTTAGGAGAATTCACTAAAAAATTAATGGGTGTCCTCTGCTTTTTGTCTGTTCAACCGTCTGTCATGATAGAACAACCATATTTAACCCATCCTTCTTCATAAGGCTTCATCATAATTCTCATGCTATCAATTTCTTTTCTCAAGAAAGGAACTCGCACCTCATGATAGCTAGGTGGTTTCAAACCTACATCATATTGGTCTATAGACTCCATCATTACTTGAAAACTAGGATAGTTAACAACATTAAAGGGAATAGCCGCATCATACATACAACGAGATATGTCTTTACAAGTTTTTTCCCGCAATTCCTTTTTGCATGCTTCATTTATCGTAGTTTGCTTTTCTTTCTTCAAGTATTTCTTACTTTGAACAATTTTTTCTACATTAGAAGCAAACTACACATTCATTGGACCTTTTTGCCTTGGCCTCTTTTGCATATTCACGGATTTAGTACTACTATCCTTTGAGCCTTTACTAGCTCCAATATCATCCAACTCTTGAGCATCATCACCATAAGTATCTACATCCACAAAATATGGAATTGCAAGTCTTTCAATATTAGATTCAGTAGCTTTCTTCACCATGTATTCTTGAATTTCTTGACGCACATGAGGCGGACATTTTGTGCAAACTTTAACATTTCGAAATTCTCTAGCAATATGTTGTTTGACAAGATAAATACCCCATTTTGTAACTTTTTCACTAAAGTTATAAATCAAATTGTTGGAGTTATTTGGTGTTTCCATACGAACATACTTCCCTCCCGGATCTTTTGATAGATTTGTTGAAGCACTAGAAGCCATAATAGTTTCCATAATGCATTAACAAGGCTGAAATCAACATAAAGTAAAGTAATCAACACTAAAGAAACCAAATCATCACCAAATCAACACAAAATCAGCTCCAAATCAATACAACCAGCACATTAATAAGCACAAAATCAACGCTAAAACCAACATATCAAATGCAATATAATCAACATATTAATTAGCATAAAATCAACACTTAAACAAACATAACCAGTATAAGAACCGACTAGCAACCAGTTTATAACAGGAGAAAAATATCATTATAACCAACCAACAACCAGTTTATAACAGGAGAAGAAAAAACCGAAGAGGAAGAGAAAGAGAAGAAGAAAAAAGAAAAGATTGACAATAAAAAAGAAAGAAGATAAAAAAAAAAAAAGAACAAGAAAGAGGAGCAACCGGCTATATTTTATAAAAGGACAAAGAAAAATTGAAGAGAAAGAGAAAAGAAAGAAAAAGAAAAAGAGAAGATTAACAAGAAAATAGAATAAAGAAGTGAAAAGGAAAAAGATTAAGGAAGAGAAAAAGAAAAAAGAAAAAGGAAGAGAAAAAGGAAGAGAATAAGATTGTGTACCTGTTGTTGGAGATGAAAGAGCTGATTATTTCTTCTTCTTCTTCTTCTTCTTCTTCTTCTTTTGTTTTTTCAGCAGTTTTTTTCTTTTGTTTCTTCTTCTTCTTCTTCTTCTTCTTCTGTTTTTTCGACAGAATTTCTTCTTTTTCTATTTGTTTTTTGGCTGGAGCAGATCCTTCTTCTTCTATTTCTTCTTTTTTTTTCCTTTTCTACTGCTGGAGTAGCCTTAATACTGCTTCTCTTTTGTCTTTTCTTGAAATAATCAGTTGTGGTAAAGTTTACTAAAAGAGCTTTTTAATTTTAAATCAATAGTTCAGATTTATTCAGACATGAAACAAAAAAGAAAAAATGCACAGATTGTCACAAAGGCGCACTTTTAGGGCGTCTCGCCTGAGGCTCAAGGCGCACAGCACCCGCCTTTGGCTTTCTAAGGTGCAAAGGCTGCGCCTGGTACGCTTTGCGCCTTAGGCACGCCTTTAACAACTTTGCATGTGCACATACTTCCTTTATGGGTTGTTCCTAGCATGATTACAAGGTGCAGTTGAAGTACAACTAATGTTTGCTGCCTCCATCTAATGACCACCAAACAACGAAGAACGAACTGAAAAATGAAGGAAAACAATGTTTTAAAACTATGTACAATAAATTCAGCACAAGAACAATATATTTTTGTCTAAAAAATAAACATTCAGCAGCAATAGCAATTTTTTTTTTTAAAAAAAAAAACAAAGTAGCACCACTTAAGCGCAAAATCAACAATATATTAAGTTATATAATCAATAACCAAAAGCCTGATTAAATTCACTACAATAATAATATTTTATGCTTAAATACAGCAATTCAGCAGTAAATAAAAGAAGCCAGAACAGCATATTAAGCACAAATCAACAATATATTAACTTATATAATTAATAACCAAAACCCAATTAAATTCAGCATACAATATATTTTAGGCTAAAACATGGCATTCATCAGTTGAAAACAGGCCAAAACAGTACTAATTTAGCACAAAATCAATAATATGTTGAGTTATATAATCAATAACCAAAAGTACAGTAAAAATTCAGCATTATAACGGCACTGTATAAGTAAAATTCATCTATGAAAAAACACCAGTAGTTTAGAAGTAGAGGGAAAGAAAGCACAAGAAGAAAAAGAGATAGAAGAACAGTAGGAAAGAGAGGGATGGATAGGTGATCAGGAGGAAGAAGGAAAGAAAAAAAAACCTTGGGATTTGGGAAGAATGAAGGTACAACTCTGGTGAAGAAGAAACAGGGAAAAAAAAAAAAAAATATCATTCTCATGCATGGAATGAAGTTGGAAGTGCTTTTGGCTGAACCAAACAAGTCTCTTCTCTTTTCTCGTCTGATGTGTGGCTGGCTGTTTTGTTTCTTTACCCTAATCTGCATTCTTCTCTTTTTTTTTCTTGAGATTATTAGGCATAGGCGAACTCATAATAAACTATTTTAAAACTTAAAATGGATGACTTAGATTATACATTACATTTAAATATTTAAATAAAAACACACAAAAGTCAAAATATTACAAAGACATGCCTTTCTATGCCTTGTCTTACGGCCGAGGCGCACACCTTTGTGATATTGCCTGCTTTTTAAGGTCTAAGGCGCAAAGGCATGTGCCTTGCACCTCAAGCGCGTCTTTCACAACTATGTTGAGGTACGAGGTGCATGCCTTTGCATCTTAGACCTCAAAAGGCGGATGATATTACCAAGCCGCACCTTGGCCTTAAGGCAAAGCGCAATTAAGGTGCGCCTTTGTAATATTTCCACTTTTTGTGTGTTTTTTTATTTAAATATATTATATAATATGAGTTATCCATTTTAAGTTTTAAAATGGCTTATTATGGCCTCACTTACACCTGATAATCTGAAGAAGAGAAAAAACGGAATGAAGATTAGGGCAAAAGAAACACAATAACTGTACAGGACATGAAGAATGAAAAGGAGAGGAAGAGAAAATTGAAGAAGAAAAAGAGGATTTTGAGGAAGAATATTATTATGTTGATCATACTGATGATGACTGATGACTATAATTAGTAGGACTATAGATTTATGGAAGATTCTTTAGAAATTTTAGTTATAGGATTATAATTATAGTTTCTGTCTCTTGAATGTGTTCTTTTTATTTTTTTAGTTAGGTTTATAATTTTATGCATGTGTTATATTTTGAGTCTCATTAGCTTTATTTAATGATATATAAAGTTGCATTTTAATGATAAAAAGTAGATTTTTTTTTTAAAAATTTTTTTAATAACCATGGCGTCAAAAATTGAGTTTCAATTTTTATAACAATTAAACCTAAACCCATTGTGAATATGGCAATTTTCTTCTAGCAATGAGCAAATTAAGTGGAATCTCATTTAGGATCCCAATTTTGTAAATTCCATATGATTTTGTGTGATCTGTATGATCTTGAACAATTCTACTACGATTCTAATCAGATTACTATCTAATGATCTGGATACGATTTTAATAACCATGCATAACATATGCAATTGAAAGCAAGTAGTCATGTATTGGGTGGACAATGTTTGAACCTAGCAATTTCTTTACTTACTTTTTAGCTAGGCATAAGTTCCTCATTATATCCATAAAATGTTCAAAGAGTACAACCATAGATTGCTAGCTGGACAGACAACTTGGGGACAGGGCCATAACTAATGCATTGCATCCCTCAGAAGCTATAAATATGATTGAATTTTGAAAATTCTGCCGCGCATGAATGTGTATATGCACATTGAAACAGAGGGAACAATGATAAGATAATCAATCAAACAAAATTTTGCATTCTAATCAGGATTTTAAATAACATTGATATGTTATTGTTTTGGCCGTTTCATAATGGATTTTGTGGAATATGATACATTATTTGGATTGATTCATTAAGTGATTGATATAGAAAACTAAAGCCATATCTTTATGATACTAGGGATCAATGTGAATGTGGAAATTATAGACTATTATTTTTAATATAATTGGAGAATTTCTTGTTTTTGTTGAGCTATTTTGATAATGGTTTAAAAATTTTCATGGCAACAACAGCCATATTGAACTGATTAAATTTTAATCTGAACAAAATTCCGTTACTGGTACAGTTGATGTCTGTTATTTTAAATGTTGATTCCAATATATAAATCTTAATATGTCTCTGAACTATGTTTGCATCATACTTTGATATAGTTGTTGTCGAAGCTGGGACTAGGAGACCTTGCAGCAAAATGCAATTGGGTCTATTAGTCCTTCCTCTCTTTGAGGTGATGCCTAAAATTTATTTCTTCTAGGCACATTTTGTTAGTGCTATTGTGTAATATATGATGCTTTAAAGGAGAAATATTTGAAAATTCTTCTGAAATTAGGTACCAGAAGTTGATACAGCTGTAAGGTCTCTAACAGTTATGTGGGATGGGAGCTTGGTAGTTGCTGCAAATAATCGTGGAACATGTTATGTTTGGCGCTTGTTACGAGGGACCCAGGTAGTTCCTTAATGCAATTCTACTATCTAAACATTT
>CATIWR010463654.1:0-18934 GCA_949677035.1 Omphalea diandra | reverse complement strand
GAACAGCAGCCACAAATAATGGTGTAGAGACGGGCATATTTTTCTTTGATCCTAAGTTGATAGATTGGGATCACTACTTTATGAATATACATATTCCTGGAATAGTAAAATATACTTTTTAA
This sequence comes from Omphalea diandra, assembly GCA_949677035.1. Classification (NCBI taxonomy): domain Eukaryota; kingdom Viridiplantae; phylum Streptophyta; class Magnoliopsida; order Malpighiales; family Euphorbiaceae; genus Omphalea; species Omphalea diandra. Next base: position 18,812 of record CATIWR010463654.1, on the reverse strand, counting down.
ATGATAACTAATGTTGTTCGGTGTAGATTTTTTCTTTCATTATATAAGGACTCATTTCTCTATTATGAGCAATGAATATCTTTTCTCTTTCGAATAAGTAGTGTCAAAGAAAAATATTTTGAACTTTATTTATGTGAGAGTGCATTTTTTAGATTATATATATATATATATATATATATATATATATATAATTCTAGTCTCAAAATTTATTTAAAATAAAAATTTGTTTAGTTTACAGTTTATTTAAGATAAAAATTTATAATTAATCAAGTTATCTCGTTGACATATAAGCAATCACGCTTGTCATGTTAAATTTTTTAATTAAAAATAATTATAAATAAAAAAATATTACAAAATTACAAACTACCAACTAAAAGTTAAAAATTATATATATTAAAAATTAACTTAGATTTTGAACAATAATTGGAATAGTAGTTTTTTGTGCCTCAACGAAATTTTCTTTTTTTACATAAATAGTGATGTGTCAAATATATTATTTATTTAATAAACCTTTTAACTTCAATAATATTTTAACAATATCCATAAGTTTTGTCCAATAATTTTAATCATATTACAATAATATCTTAGAATAGTGTTTTTATTTTTTTTTTGTTCCTAAAATTATTAAGTAGAAAATTGTCTTTTTATTTTTGCATATATAATTATGTGAAAATATATATTGTATTTTAATACACATTAAACTTCAATAATATTATAATAATACTCATAAATTTTGAGTATTATAATAACTCTATGACTTTAATAATATTATAGTAATACCTTTATGTATCTTTTATATAAATAGTAATTTGACAAATATTTCCTCTATTTCAATAAATCTTTAACTTCAATAATACAGTTTTTGACATTCTAGTAACCTTCTTACTACTATTGGAAAGGTCGTGGTATCACCTTTTAAAGGAATGTCATTCACTTTGCACTAGAAGGTGAAGATCCCATATGGAGGGGAGCTAGTTACCATCGACGTTAAGTTGGGAGAAGTAGTTTTAGCTTTGAGCATTATTGTACCACACTTAAGAGGTTTAGATAAAAAATGTTATTGATGAACGGGTGAACCTTAAAGTGGCTTTTATCATGCATAATATGAGCTTCCTAGTACAACAAGGACTTGAAAAGAATGCCATAGGAATCTTTAAATTTCTAGACATTTCGACACAGATTGGAGGATAAGCAAGGAGATGAGCATCACCAAAGTGAAGTATATGGGGATAAGCCTCGAAGATATAGAAGAAATATTTGAAAGTTCCTTTGATATTGAGGCTATAGATGGTAAAAAAAAAAGGATAGCTAGCTAAAGGACATAGGGAAAAGATGATGATTTAGAGGGGATAGCCTTATGGAAGAGTTATCTATAGATTGAGTTGGACAATGATGCCATGGAAGAAGAATTTGAAAGAGTCATCAAGGCAATGGCTAATAATGAGGAAACTGTCAAGATTACTAACAAGTAACCAGTTGATGGCAATATAGAGGTCCTCTCTGATCAGGCTATAGAAAAAGTAATTACTTCAAAGATGAAGGAAAGTTGTCTAATACCTTAAGAAAGGCCTAGGCTCTAGTTGTGTCTAAGAGATGTCTAGTTTCTAGTTTGTTTGAGGATGGCAATGTGTTATGTCTTAGTCTTTAGTTTGTTTGAGGATGATGATGTGTTTCTTTCAAAGTTTAAAGCAAGGAATGACAATTTTGCCTATTGATGCAATATCTTTCCTAATGGTACAATGCATGACATGAATCATTTCATGAGCAGATTTAGTATTAATTCTATATATACCATTACTTTTAATCATAACTTATAGAAAATCCTCAATTTTGTTAATTGCAAGTGATGTCATGCTTAAAGAAAGAAGAAAGTTTGAGCAACTACTAAGGAAGTACTAAAGAATTTTTGTAAGTACATAAGAAATGTCAAGGGTTGATTAATGTGTTGCTAAGTATTGGGTAACCATGTACTAACATATGAAGCCAATTAGATAAAAGATTAACAATTATGGTCATAATGCACACAATTAGTTAAGGATGAGGTAAATAGGCAACTAAGGGCAAAATTTTAAAAGTGATAGATTATTCGAGTGGTTAGCTAATATGGTACCAGTACCTAAGAAAGATAGATGGGTAAGGGTGTGCATTAACTGTAAAAACCTAAACAGAGCATATTCTAAAGATGATTTTCCATTGCCTTATATTGATATTCTAGTTGATAGTGTTACACATGTGTCATGTATTTATTCATGGATGGTTTTTTCAGGATATAACAAGATTCTCATGGCTATAACAAATAAGGTCAAAACAGTCTTTATCACAGATTAATGCACCTATTATTATTGAATGAACCATTTAGGCTAAAAAATATTAGTGCAACACATCAGTAAATAACAACTACATTATTCCATGACTTGATATATAGAATGGTAAAGTCTATGTTGGTGATATGATGGTGAAGCCTAATACCCACGAAAGTCACCTTAAAGCCCTAAAAAAAGTTCTTAGAAAAAGTATATCGATATGACCTTAGGTTAAACCTTAAGAAGTATATGTTTAGGATCATCATAGGAAAGTTGCTAGGACATATAATGCGCGAAAAAGGTATTAAAGTAGATCTAGATAAGGTTAAGGCAATTTAAGAAAGTTCCACACCCAAGATAGAAAAAGAAGTTTATGTATCCTTAGAGCATATCCAACATATCAATTAGTTGATTGCAAGACTGACCCCAATTTATAAGCCCATCTTTAAGCTTTTAAGAAAGGATCAACCTATAGTTTGGAATGAGCAATGCCAAAAGGCTTTTGAGAAAATCAAGCAGTACATATCAAATCTAGCAGTGCTAAAGCCACCAAAGCTAGAAAGACCATTGGTTTTGTATTTGACAATTGAAGATAGATATGTAAGGGTAATGTTAGCACAAAAGGACAATGTAGAGAATAAATGTGCCACATTTTATCTTTGCAAGAAGCTTTTGTCTTATAAGAAAAACAATAATCGGGTTAATAAGACATGTTTGGCTATGGTATATGCCATCAACAAGTTGTGACACTATTTTTAGTCAAACTTAGTAGAAGTTATCTTCAAACTGGATCTGGTTGAGTATTTATATGAGGCACCATATTTGGAAAAAATGGCAAAATGCTTGATCCTCCTTATGAAAATTGACTTAAATTATATAACACAGAAAGTGTTCAAAGGCAGAGCGATCATCGAATAGTTAGCAAAATGACCTATCACAGAAGGAGAACGAGTGTTGCCCGAGTTCCTTAATGAAAAATTTAGAGGCATAAAAGCCCAAAGATGGAGAATCTATTTTGATGGAGTCCTAAATAGGAAAGGAGTAAGAGTAAGGGTGATCCTTGTCTCGCTCAAATGAGAGTTGTTATCGATGGCCAAGAAGCTTGAGTTTGGAGTTACAAATAATATGGCAAAAATATGAAACATGTGCTTTTGGACTTGAATCATTTATTATGATGAGAGTTAAGGCAATAGAAGCATTAAATGACTCTATTTGGTAATCTCTCAATTTAATGATGAATGAGAATTAAATGAGGAACAATTGAGGCCACACTTGGAGTACATTAAGGTGTTGATTCAAAAGTTTCAAATAATCACATTTTGCCATATCCCATGAAAAGAAAATATGATGACAAATGCTTTAGCCATTCTAGTTACCATTTGGGATGGACTAAAAAGATGCTAATGAAGTTGTTTACAACCAAGTCAAGAACGCCCTACCATGAAGGCAAAAAAGTGATGCAAATGTTAAAGGATAGCAATCAATGGTACTATGACATTCGAAGGTATCTAGAAGATAGAGCTTATCCTGAAGTTCCAAAAAAATTAGATAAGGATGCCCTCAAAAGTCTATCACTACAATTTAGCATTTACAAGGGTATGATTTATAAAAAGATCCCTAATGAAGTCCAACTAAGATGCTTAATAGAAAAAGAGGCTAAAAAGGTTAAGGAAGAGGTGCATGCATATGTGGTCCACATAAGAATAGAGTGATGTTGGCTAAGAAAATTTTAAGAATGGGATATTTTTTTTATCAATATGGAGTAAGATTATATTTGCCATAAATGCTAGGTTTATCAAAATCTCAGCCACTTGCCACCCATAGAATTGTAGAACTTAATCTCACTATGGTTGTTCATGACACAGGGCATTGACATCATTAGAGAGGTAATATCAACATCTACTAAAGGCCATACGTACATTATTGCAGGAATCAATTACTTCTCAAAATAGGTAGAAGTTGTATCATTTAGAAAATTAACAATGAAGTAAAGGGCAAGATTCATATAAAGGAATCTCATTTGTCACTATGGCGTACCACACTATGGATAATGATGTTTACTTATAAGTTGAGGTTGGAAAAATCTTAAAAAGATATGGGGTAACCTACCACAAGTTCTCAGCTTTCAAGTTATAAGCAAATAGGGCGATGAGGTAACTAACAAGAATATTAAAAATATCTTGGATGAAATGGTAGTTACTTTATCAAGATTGGTCTGAGAAGCTTCCTTTTGCCTTATGGGGGTAACATACTATGATTGGATCACACACAAGAATGTCACCTTACTCTTTGGTGTATGGAATGAAAACAGTGTTGCCTGTTGAAGTGAAAGTTATATCTCTTTAAGTCCTATTGGAAGCAAAGATCTTAGAGTACCACTACACGAGAAACATATATGACTAACTGGCTTTGCTTAATGAAAAAAGGTTAAAGGCCTTACACTATATACTATTATATAAAACATGAATGACATGCACATTGAACAAAAGAATTAAGATAGAAATAATCATAGTAGGAGATTTGATATTGAAGGCAATCTATCTGCCAGCTCTTAATTTGAAGAAAAAGTTCAAGCCAAATTGGAAAGACACTTATATGGTTAAAGTGAAGCATAAAAACTTTTGAACTTAGATAGGAACAAATTCTTTGAGCGTATTAACCTAGATTGATTAAAAAAGTACTTAGTGTGAGATAAGAAAAAATAAAGAAAAGCCTATTAGGTTGAAAACTTGAAAGGTGGCCTTGGCAAAAGTTATGACAAAGAAAAGAAGCTTAATAGGCTAAAAACTCGAAATGGAGGTCTAGGTAAAAGTTTGGGCATCCCACTAAGTTGAAAATCCGAAATGGTGGCTCAGGTAAGAATTAGGGCAAATAAAGCTAAAAAAGAAAAAAAAAGAGAAATGGAGAGATAAAGTGATTAGCCAATAAAAAGGTAGAGTAATAAGGCAATCTAGAGATTAGACAGATGAGCAAATAACTAAGCAACAATGAGATTCAAACAAATAGAAAGTATAAGAAAAACATCATCATATTATGATTAGTAAAATTAATGAAAAGTCATAAAATGTGCATAGACTTAATATTGAACATGTAACTTAAGATGTTTCACGATAAAGTATAACACTAAAAGAAAATATGTTATCAGATTATGGACTATATTTATCATACATGCTTTTGAAATAAATAAAATACAAACCATTCTCCTTAAACTATATTACTCTTCTGCACTCCATGCTAACTTAGCATATTATGCATCTCATAAATTGGTTATCAGGAGTAGCGCTAACGACAAGGAAATGGTAAACTTGACAATCAGCCCAAATAACATCCACTTTGTTCAAAAAGCATTAAGTAAACTATCCTTTTATGAAAAAAGGAATGAAGCCCATAGAATCCTAGAGAACCCTAAACTGGCACCAACCTTAAGAAGAATCATAAAAGTGCCAGAAGATAAAGCAAGTGTAATCATACAATCGTTGTACATCCTCAAGATAACCTCGATCAACATTTACTAGGGACACATCTAGTGGATGTCATGGTTGATAATATGGGCCAGCCACTCAGTCCATTCTACTATAGAAGTGGATCTCAACAAGCATCAATTTTAGTAATGCTGTAAAAATATTGCCTCACTTCCCTTGTAGAATCCTCAAATAAATCCAATCTCTCATACAAGCAAATACGAAAGAAAAAAAAAAAAAGAGAAAAAAGAAAAACTCATTAAGTCAAAATCTGAAAAGGCAACCTTGACAAAATTGAGCCACCTATGAGAGTGAAACCTATAAGGCAGTCCATGTAAAAATTAGAGTGAAAAAGAAAAATAATAAAAGAAAATAAAATATAAAATAAAGAAAAATTAGTTATGGGAGAAAGTACTAAAATAAGTTTGTTATAGGAAATGACATATTTGAATTAGTAAAGGGCTCCTTCAAGAAGATTAGCTTATGCCTAAAGCGACTCTATCCAAACCTCTTAAGGTCTCATAGAGAATTATAGGTATTAGTGTCTTACCTATCTCAATCTCTTCATAAGTTAGAGGATCTGAAAATCCATCTCCCAGTCATCTCTCTAAAGTAGAAACTTTACCATTAAAAAAGCTAACAAAATTTGAGCTCTAGCCGCTCTAGATCCACTCTTATAAAGGTATAAAGTTAGCAAGGGGGAGAGCAACACCTTCTCTTCTCCTAAAGTATATAAAGGTACCTCCTTATGTGACAAGTCAAATAGCTCCATCATCTTGTAAATATGTGGGTAGTCTAAGTTTGGCAGAACAATCCTATCTCACACCTAAATCATGGCAATCCAAGATGGTGCCAAACTCCTTATATAATGGGTAGATCTCCACATCCCCAAAAATAAAAAGAATGGTAGTATGAATTTCAAAAGCTATAATTTGTGTGCAAAAAGTCTGGGTTAAGCTTGATAAAAGACAAATAATGCAAACTTGAGACCCTAGCCAATTGAGAGAGGACCAATTTGGAGCTTAAAGGAATTTTAGGAACCCCCTAGCCATGATTTAGAGGTTGAAAATAAGGGTTATCTACACAAAAGTTAAAGTAGAAGAAGATAAAGTGCCTTTTTGAATCTTAGTGAATGATAGTTGTGTGAATAGGGTAGTTATCTACATAGAATTGGTTAATTATCTGGACACACGATCGCTCTAAATATTTTGTAATTTCATATAGTATTATGTATATTTTCTCTATTGCAAAATATACTCTACAATTACAAAATATATCATCGTATTATAAAATAATCGTCTAAACACAATTTTTATGTAATATGATAATATTTCTTCCTTTTTACAAAATAATCCATATAATTACATAAAAGGTATAATAACTCTAAATATTTTGCAATTTCATAAAGTGTTATGTATATTTTCTCTATTCTAAAATATTCCTTGAAATTACAAAATATATCTTCATATTACAAAATAATCATCAAGACACAATTTTTATGTAATATGATCATATTTCTTCATTTTTACAAATAATCCATAGAATTACATAAAAGGTACAATAAGTCTAAATATTTTGTAATTTCATATAATATTATATCTATTTTCTCTATTATAAAATATACCCTCAAATTACAAAATATATCATAATATTACAAAATAATCGTCAAGATACAATTTTTATGTAATATGATCATTTTTCTTCATTTTACAAAATAATCTATAGAATTAAATAAAAAGTACAATAACTCTAAATATTTTATAATTTCATATAGTATTATTTATATTTTCTCTATTACAAAATATATCCTTGTATTACAAAATAATCGTTAAGACACTATTTTTTATGTAATATGATAATATTTCTTCATTTTTACAAAATAATTCATAAAACTACATAAAAAGTGCAATAGCTCTAAATATTTTATAATTTCATATAGTATTATGTATATTTTTTATATTACAAAATATACTCTGGAATTACAAAATAATCGTCAAGACACAATTTTTATGTAATATAATCATATTTCTTCATTTTTAGAAAATAATCCATAGAATTACATAAAAAGTAAAATAATTATAAATATTTTGTAATTTCATATAGGATTATGTATATTTTCTCTATTACAAAATATATCATGGAATTACAAAATAATAGTCAAGACACTATTTTTATGTACTATGATAATATTTCTTCATTTTTACAAAATAATCCATAGAATTACATAAAAGGTACAATAACTCTAAATATTTTATAATGTCATATGCTATTATGTATATTTTCTATATTACAAAATCTATCCTGAAATTACAAAATGTATCATCATATCACAAAATAATCGTCAAGACACAATTTTTATGTAATATAATCATATTTTTTCCTTTTTAGAAAATAATCCATAAAATTACATAAAAAGTGCAATAACTATAAATATTTTGTAATTTCATATAGTATTATGTATATATTTTTTATTATAAAATATACTCTGAAATTACAAAATATATTCTCATATTACAAAATAATCGTCAAGATATAATTTTTATGTAATATGATCATATTTCTTTCATTTTACTAAATAATCCATAGAATTACATAAAAAATACCATAACTCTATATATTTTTTAATTTCATACAGTATTATGTATATTATAAAATATATTCTAATATTATAAAATAAAAATGATTATATAATTATTTGCTAATTTTACAAAATAATATATTTTACATATAAATAATATTTTTGTTCTAAAAATAAGAATGATTATGTAATTTCTTTTATAACTTTATAACAAGATTATTATCTACATTGTTTCTCTATTATAAAGTATGAAGAATATTCATATTTGTTTATTATTTTGCAATTTTACATACAAATTTTTATTTTTAAATATTATTCAATATTATTATAAAGTTTGATTTATAATCAGTAACTTTACTTAATTTATAATTAACAAATAATACTTATTCAATTAATTTGAAACATTATTTACAAATAACTTTAATATATTGTCACATAAAAATATAATTTTTACACATTATATATAAATAAATAAAGAATAAGGAAATCAAAATTTCAAATTTTCTTTTATTGTGTAGTTTATTTTTGTTCACAAGTCCATCTTATTTTTGTTTTATTCTCAATAAATTCTCAATTTTACTTTCCTTTCTTTTTTTAATATTAATTTATATATATTCAAACGTCACTTTCTTACATTCAAGTCTCACATTGCTTCAAAGTATTATAGCATATACTCTTTAGGTATTTGAGGATTATGGCTTACAGCGTACGATAAGTCAACGTCTACGTCAGATGTAATTGCTCCAAAAAATAAAAAAAATTCAGCTAAATCGCAGTAAGCAACATGTGCAACTATGCACAATGTTTCTGTGAAAAAGGGACTATAAGGCATCAAATTGTGAAATTGAGGGGTTTAGTGGTTTGATTTTAAAAGTCAGGGACTTAATTCCCAAAATATATAAATTTGAGGAGCTTAACTAAATATTAATTTCCCAGTAATTAACTAAACATCTTTTTCGTTTCTGCTGGGCATGACCTATTTGCAACCCCTTTTTTAAAAAAATATTTTTTGGGTTTTCTATAATCATTGACTTTGGTTTAGAACGTTAGCTTGTTGATTGGATTAATGCTTTTATTACTACTATTATATATGTGAATATTCTCCTCATTTGTTAGTCATAATTTGCCTACCCTGCTACTGACCACGACTTTGTCTCCAAAAATATTGAAAGAGAATGCCAAGTTGCATGTTGTTTTATTGTGGCCTAAATTTTGGAAGTCGCTGCGAAAAAGTCGGTAAGGCAATATATTAGATTTATTTTTACTGACTGTATAAACTCAATTAATAAAACAATTTTATTTATATCAAATGAGATTTTTAAGTGTTTATCATTTAGAGAACAGAAAAAGATATAAAATAAATTTATTAAACAGTTACATTAATAATTTATATATTACAATATTACAATATTTATTATTTAGATGAGTGGACGAAGTGATTGTATATATAAGTTTTTTTTCATTATAATCAACATTTTCAAAATAATTAACTGTTCTATGGGGCAAAATAACACAAAATCACAAATTTGGAAGGCAGCTGGATCATCATCCAATAGGTAATGTATGTGTTCCTTCAGAACTTGGGCTTAAAAATTTATGCCTTATAATTGTAGGGGTGGAGAGATGTAAACCCAAGACCTGAGGTTCTCATGGAACAAGTACAAAACTATATGGTCTAACCCAGAATTTGTTGCTGCCAAAGATGTTGAATTTAATCATTTGGCCATGTGAAATTCAAGAATTATTGTCATTCTTATTTGCTATAAGTTTGACGATTATGTGTTGACTGGATGATAGAGACTTTATTTGATTACTTGTTGTCGAAGAAAAGAAGGCAAAGTCCACAAACTTTATGCTATTTCTCCAAAAAAGGTACAAAAGAGGGAAAGACGACCCATTGCAGAAGAAGAAGAAGAAGATGAAGGCAAAAGCATCATGTGGTTGCAGGCAGGATAACTCGTTACTCAGTGGGTGCTTTCCAACCGAATAGGCTTTTGGATGTAAGGCTTCTCAACATCACTTTTGAAATGTTAGTGTATTTTTGTGGTTTTTTACATGTTATTACTGCTTTGGTTCTGTAAATTTTGTGGAACACATTGCACACAAATATATATTTATCTCTAATCTCTAAATACATTATTTTTTGATTCATTATGAATGTTTAATTTTTGGAGTGTGTTTTGAGCTCTCAAATTTTGATGAAACTTGTAGGACAGATTTATCTATTTATTTAAATGTTCATATTTTAGTTATTTTTATATGAAAAATTTTTCTATATTATTACTATATTATTTTATGTGAAGAATTTTCTATATTATTAAATTTTAATATTTTATAACTAAAATTTGTTATTATTTTATGCTATACTATTATTTTATAAAAAATTTATTATCAAATAAATGAAATAATTATAATAATTATAATTAAATTAGTATAATACATTTTAATAATAATAATATAAATTTTAGATAAAAATAAAATATTCAAAGTTTCATTTTTTTTCTTTTGTTGACAATTTTTATTTTTCTTATTATATGGGAAACTAAATATTAATTATTATGAATGTGAAGAATTTTTTATATTATTAAACTTCTTAAATTATTTCATGTGAAGAATTTCTTATATTGTTAAACTTTTTAATTATTTTTATATGAATAATTTTCTAAATTTTAAATTTACCAAATTGTTTTTATATAAAAAGATTTTATATTATTAAACTTTCTATATTTTCTTTTGGTTATTAAAGAAATTAAATATTTAGTTACAAACTTACTAGGCACATGACAGATTGAAATATATTAGATTGCCACTTGTTAAAAAAATTATGTTACTAATATAATTACTTGATAAATGGTAAATACTAAATTTAAAATTAAAATTGATTATATATATATATATATTTATGATTTAATTTATATAAATTTTAAATATTTTAATAATTTAAATCAGATTAATTCAAGAATCAAATCAATATCATGAATTGAATTAGGGGCAAATTTAACTACAAATTTTTGAATTAGTTTGGATTCTTTTCAAATCGGATTACCTTTTTTTGTTGAAAATTATGGGAATACTTTTTATTGACTGAAAATCTGAAAAGTAATTAGACCATAATTTATAGACTCTAATGACATCTTTGGTTACATTAAAAAATAAAAATAGAATTTCATTCTAAAATAAGTCTTTGGTATTTATATTTTATTTTGTATATTCATAGAATAAGAAGAATGGTAAGGTATCTTAAATTTTTTGGATCCCATACTTAAAGTTTAATGTGAATTAAGATACCAAATACATAAATAGTCTTAAAATCAATTTCTCATTTCATTTTTTTTGGTATACATAAATATGCTCTAGCATAATTCTAAAACCTTTATGCTAAACAACTTTAATACTATTTCTAGTTCTCTAAGGATATGAAGTCACTAAAAAAAAATATGAGAAGGAATTAATATTTTTCTAAATTAACAAAAACTCCAATAAAATTTTATGATTAAGGGATCTATTTGGTTTAGCATTGATGATTAGTTATGAGTAATTAATGATTAATGGCTAAAGTTAAAGATTAGCTGCGAATCAATTATTAAATATAAAATGTTTAGTAATTTTTGAAACTCTTTAAATTTTGGTGCACTTTTACTTTTAGCAACTATTCTGAATAGTGTATCATGATAAAATCTAGGCAATCATGGTAATTGACTCTAAGATATAGGTATAGGAATTTCAAAATTGGCTAGATGATGTAACTAGAAAATATGTATTGTCATTTATTTTATTATTCTAGTATTCAATTTATTTCATCATGCATAGTATATTGCTCCTTGTGCATTATTTGGCGATTGATTTTTCTTTTTTTAAAAGGTATTGAGTATTTATTATTTTTTGTATTTTGTGGTATTAAATTTTGTATCAATTTTATTCATTTGTTGTAATCATGTACAGAAATTAGAATAATTAAATACAGTCTTGATAGTAATAATGTCAAGTTAAAATCATATTTGACTACTTGAAATTTAACATACTATAAAAAAAATAAGTAAAATTAATACAAAATTTGATATTATCAAATACAAGAAATAATAGACATTTGATCAAATTTTGTCTCAGATTTATTTTTTTTTAAAAAAAAAAACAGACCGCAAGTTGAGACATCAACATTCAGATAATTGTTCAAAACCCGCATTGCAAAATTGCATAATCCTAAAGTTTTGAGTCATGCCTGATGGAAATGGTGAGAAACTTGTAGACCTTCTTTACTTTTGTTCTAAGCAAACATGGTGTTAAATGCAGTCACACAAGTGAAACGCTGTGGAAAAGAAAGAAATGTACTAGGCCAACATGGCATCTGCTACAGTTAACCACCTGATTGATATAGTAATCTCTGCTCTTCAGAATGAAGCATCATTGTTAGAAGGCATCCATGATGAATTTAACAATCTCAGGCGTCAACTAGAAAGCATGAAATCTTTTCTAGAAGATGCTGAGCGAAAGCAAGAGAAGTCAGAAGGAGAGAGGACATGGGTGGCAAATGTGAGGGACATAGCTTACCAAGTTGAAGACATCATTGATGAGTTCATGTATTACATGGATCAACAGCGTAGGGGGGGCCGCTTTTCTCAGTTTCTTTATCAGATGATTCGCACTCCCAGAAATCTTTGGGTAATGCATAGGATTTCCTCCAAGTTGCAGAAGATCAAGAACATCATCAAAGCCATTCCGGAGTGGAAGGAGATATATAGTAATAATAATATTCAAGGTGTGGATTCTGATGTTCGTGATAAAAAATGGCCATTATACCACAGGGAGTTCTCTCTTTTCATCAAAGAAGATGATATTGTTGGTATGAAAATTGACAGTCGATTGTTGACAAGATCACTGATGGATGGAGAACAACAACAAACTCTTATTTCAGTGATTGGAATGGGGGGATCTGGTAAGACAACGCTCGTTGCCAGGACTTATAATAATGAAACTGTCAAGTGCCATTTTGACTGTTGTGCATGGATTACCATTTCTCAAACATACATAATAAATGATATATTCAGAAGCTTGATCAAAGAATTCCACCAAGCAAGGAGGGAACTGCAGCTTCCCGACTTGAGCACCAAGGACTTCAGAGAGCTCATAGAGATTCTCAAAGAGTACTTGAAGTTTAAAAGGTACCTAGTTGTCTTGGATGATGTGTGGGATACTAATCTTTGGAAGGTAATAAAGGTTGCACTTCCTGATAATCATCTCGGAAGTCGGATTATCCTTACAACTAGAAGTAACGATGTAGGTTCTTTTCCTTGTGGTGTTCGAATCGATACCATCCATATTAAACCACTGACGAAGAGTGAGGCATGGGATCTCTTTTGCATGAAAGCATTCTCAAGTTATCCTAATAACTCCTGTCCAAGAGAGCTTGAACCTTTGGCCTCTGAATTGGTGGACAGATGTGAAGGCCTACCTCTTGCAATTGTGGCCTTAGGTGGTCTCATGTCTGCCAAAACGTCACCGACAGAGTGGATCAGTGTTTGCAACAACTTGAACTGGCAGTTGAACAATAATCAGATGCTGGAAGTAGTCAAGGACATTTTCTTACTCAGTTTCAATGATCTGCAGTACCCACTTAAGCATTGTTTCTTATATTGTTGCCTTTTCCCTGAAGACTATATTATTCGACGCAAAAGGCTCATTAGACTATGGATAGCAGAAGGATTTCTTCAGCGAGTTAACAGGATTGCGCTAGCGGAAGTAGCTGAAAGCTATCTCATGGAACTTATCAGTCGAAGTATGCTTCAAGTTGTATTACAAAATCAATCTGGAAGGCCAAAGGCATGTAAGATGCATGATATTTTCCGTGAGCTTGCTCTGTCAATATCAGAGAACGAGAAATTCTGCATAGTATACAATGGAAGGGCAGCGATTGAGGAATTTAAAGCTCGTCGTTTGTCAATCCAAACAACTGACGGGCACCTTAAATCATCCAGGGGAATTTCACAACTTCGTTCATTTTTTGTGTTTCTGAAGCACTCTGCGTCTTTTTTCCCAAATACTTTGATATCCAAATCCAAACTTTTAAGAGTCTTGGATCTGGAGGATGTTAAGATTAAGAAATTGCCAGATGGGCTAGAGAATCTATTCAACTTGCGGTACTTGAACTTAAAAGGAACTCTAGTGGCGCAGCTTCCAAAAGGTATTGGGAAACTCAGTAACCTTGAGACTCTAAACATAACAGACACATTAATAAAGGAACTTCCAAAAGGAGCAGCTGAGTTGCAGAACTTGCAAAATCTAATCATGTATCACTACAATCGCGGCCATGACCATCTTTTTCAATATGTCAGAGGGACTCGGGCGCCATTTAAAATTAACAAGTTGAAGAAACTGCAAGTGATGTCTTTTGTTGAACCAGAAGGTGACATGATTAAGCAACTAGGGAGCATGACCCAGATGACCAGAATGGGCATTTCAAATCTGAGAGCAGTGGATGAGGAGGATTTATGCTCTTCAATATTGAACTTGAAACAGTTACGCTATTTGTTCCTTATGGCAAGTAGCGAAGATGAGTTTCTTCGAGTGGACGCATTGGCATCATTTCCATCCCCCCTTCAAAAGCTTATTTTGGTTGGGAAACTGGAACGAGTTCCAAGTTGGTTTCAGTCGCTCGATTACTTGACAAATTTATATTTGCATTGGTCTAGATTAGGGGAGGATCTGCTCCCCCACCTTGGAGCCTTACCCAATTTGGGAAATCTCGATCTGGATAATGCCTTCATTGGAGACTCGCTGCATTTCTCTACAGGCTTTAAAAAGCTTACAAGTTTATGGTTGACTGGTTTCCCTCAACTGAGAACAATAACTATAAAGAAAGGAGTGATGCCAAATATCCAACTATTATGTCTAGCCTCCTGCATGGAATTAAATGCGCTGCCTCAAGGCATTGAATTCTTAACCAATCTTCAAACTCTGTTATTGTCATCAAGCTCTCCAAGACTTATAGGCAGTATAAAAGACAAAGAAAGCAAAGATCGTTCAAAGGTGAGGCACATTCCAAAGATTGAGATTTTTTAGACCAGAGGTGAGGCTCTATGCATAATGTAAACACACTAATACGCTTTACAAGCTAAAAGTTGTGGTGGCATTCATAGTTGGTTTTAATAAGCGGGGTTTCATGTTCTGCTACAGACTGGTATTATAGGAGATGACTAGCACTGCTCCAAAAAACTCACTTCAGTTTGAACTGCAATGAAGAAAATCGTGTTGTTTTCTTCTCCAATAAAATGTATCTGATGCTTATTCAGTAAAGAATGTATTTATGCTATATGTAACACTAGATCTTCAGTTGTTGATCTTGGTCTAGTATTGTATCCAATATTGAGTGTAATTATTTGCTTGGCTAGACAATTAGCATTGCATAATTAAATTTGCTTTATGCATAATGTCTTTCTCACTGTTCCGATCATCATGAACCTTTTCCTCTTTTTTTTTTTCTAGTTCCAACTTAATTTGTTTATAGCAGGGAATTAAATAACGATTATTACATAACATAACGATCATTATATAGTAGATTTCATAGTCCCGTTATTGTTATGCTGGTTATTTAATAGCCATAATAATATTGTTGTAGGGTGTAAAGGCCATAATAGCCATTATATAATGGTAACGGTTGTTATGGCCGTTATTTTAATAATGTCACAACAACATTACTAATAAGGATGAGCATGGAGAATGAAGATTTTCGAATTGAACTGAGAAATTGAATTGGTTTAGTACTAGAACTGAAATATCTAATTTTTTTTTTTAAAATCTCCGAACCGAACTGGACTAGTAATAAGTAAACAAGACGGTTTCGAAGATTTTATGATATTCGAACCGAAAATTAGACTGAACCGACCCATACTGAAACTAAACCCTAAAACCGATATCTGAACCATCTGTGTGTGCATGTGTGTGTGTGTGTATATATATATATATATATAATTAACCCTCTCAATTAATATATATTACTAATAATTAGACTATTTATTAATTATTAATTAGTAGTAAATATTAAAAAAAATTAGTTTAACATTTAATGTGTAAGTTACTAGTTGTAATTTATTAAATTATGACTTATTTATTTTAGTCTTGAATGATTAAAAGTGAAAAAGGTAAAATTTATTTATTTAGTTTATAAAAATATAAAGTTTAATTTTTAATAAATTGAAATAATCGAATACCCGAACCGGTACCAAATAGTTATGAAAGAATCGAAAAATTTAATTGAACCGTTTATAATTTATAAGAACTGAATCGAACTGAACTGAAAATTTAAGACAATACCGGTTCTCTATTTTTAAAATCTCTGAAATTTCGGTTCGGTCCCAAAAATTTTCAAATTGAACCGAACCGTACTCACCTCTAATTACGAGATAAAAATAGAGAATTTACTAGATATAAATAGAAAATTTATTAGAGTAGAAGGAGAACATGTCTTTGTGTGTTCAATGTGTGCGAGGTAGAAGATTAAGGATATTCATTGTGTGCTTTTTATTTTTTAATTTTGATTTTGAATATAATAAGTGTATTTTAGTCGATTAAAATAGATTAATGAGATTCACACTCTTTCGTGATGTATTATTTACACACACTTTTGATGATATCAATAAATTATATTTAATTAATTATAAATAAAATTATAATAATTTAATAGATTAAAAATAAAAAATAAAAAATAAAAATCAGTGTTAAATTAGTCAAAATTGACATCAATCACAAATAGTTCAGAGAATAGATTATGTATTTGGGCTATTTTCTTGTGTGGGATAGTATTTGAGGATGATATGTCTTGTGATGTGTCCTTCGCACCATTGGTTCCTAATTTCTAATCAATATCGATTTTCTTTTCTTTTTCATATGTCACCAGTATCCTTTTTTTTTTTCTTCAACATTTCGCATACTGTTATTATTTATATTCTGCCTTTTTCCTTATGCAAAATTTTATTTGTGTTTTTTATGAGAAGAGTGTATTTATGTGTGTGCTACAAAACATATTTACTTTATTGATTTTTTAAAATAAGATATTACACTATGTTATAAAAAAAATTATTTTAATAACGTATTAAATAAATAAGCAACTATTAATTAATATGAAATTTAAATTTTAAATTTTAAAATTTTATTTAATCCAAACAATTAAATTCAACAGACCTCAGACATAATAAGTGATATAATAGTAAAGCTTTAAAATGAATTTTGAGGGTGAGTCACTCTTAGTAAATCAAAGAGATTTTCTCTTAATTTATCATTATTACAAGGTAAGGAGCATTTTAGTGCCCAACTAATCGTTAATCTATGTAGTTTGTAAAAAGAAAATTTTCAAATTCCTAATTAGATTCTAAGTCCTTACTCTTATTCAAGTAACAAAATTTTAAATACATGAATTTCAAATGAATGAATTCTAGATACCAAATTTTAAATCCTCATTCCTAAACACCTTCAATTGAAAAAGTTATATAAATTCAGCCAAAAAAAATCTAGAAATTTTTATTAATTTGATTGTGATTGATTGAATCTCAGTAAGCACAACCGCACTCACCCCAACTTTTGCAAGAAGCTTCCATTACTTTGGTCTTCTCAAATTGGACCATGTTGTTAAGAGCCCAAAAATAAGCCCAACATACAGTTGGAAGAGGAGGAGCTTTAGCTAATAGCCGAAGCTGCCAAATACCCGCACTCGGCAACAATTTCCGTTGTTTCGAAAATGGGATTCGGAGCTATAAGAGGAATATTTCGTCCACTTTCAAGAACCCTAATATCTCGCACCTCCACCTCCACCTCCACCTCCACCTCCACTCCTTCAACGACGTCGTTTTTATTGTCTCCAAATCTCCACTTGAACCGCTCCTTATCTCTTCATCCTCAATCATCGCCATGGAGGCACCATTTCAATATCTTTGCTGAGTCATCGTTGAATCGCTTCGACAGATTAACCGATACTCGATATCCTAAGCGAAGGCCGCTTTATAAACCTCGTCCAAAACGACCCTCTCTCAGAGCTGCAGGTACTGCTCTTGCTATTTATTCTGTTGATGATGAGATTAGAGTTTTGATTGAGAAATGGAATTGCAGGGCCGTATGCTTGGGTTAAGCACGTACCGGGCCAACCTATTCTGCCTAGTAATCCTAATCAAGGTTCTGTCAAGAGAAGGAATGAGAAGAAACGCATTAAGCTACGCCGTGTCTTTATTAAGGTTGGTTTTGTGTTTACCAAATTTTATACACTTCTACGAGCTTTTTTTTTTTTTTAAAAAAAATAATAATTGAGTTTGTAGAATGCTTGCTAGTTAAATTTGGATGTACAATTCGCTGTTTCCCATCAAATTATCTCATTGATTCATTGGAGGGTTCCTTAGGGGATGTCAAATTTATGTTTCTTACATGCTTGGATTGTAATGTCTCTGGGTAATTGGGTTAGGCAATGTACCAGAGGTTGTGTGCTCATAA